>JAJOOO010015464.1:0-26354 GCA_029582685.1 Solanum piurae | reverse complement strand
ATTTTATAAAGTGTAAGAAATAGTTCCGTTATATATTAAAATATACACGTTATGGGACTAACGGAAAACGTTTAGAATATTAGATAAAGTGGAATTTTTTCTTCCACTAAGCCTATTTTAGTTACTTACTAAAGTAGTGGCTTATTTTGGCCACTTTTATATTTTTGTGGCTTATTTAGGTTCCCACCTCACCTAAATCAATGATTTAAAATTTATATTCAAATGCCTACTTATTATTGTTGTTATTGTTATTATTATCGAACTACTCAAATCATACATTTACATACTATTATATTTGGTAATATCACAAGTTCTCTTTTATATTTATTGTAGGTATTTAAAAAGGAAAATTAATCCCTATGTCCTATTAATTAATAATTAGGTAACTATATTACATCCTATAAACCTATTAATTAATAATTAGTAATATAACATAATTATTACGACTGATAACATAGGATTTAATTAATATTAAATAAATTTTAAAATACAAACCTCCGTGTTGAATCAAAATTGAGCACAAACCACTTTCCATGTTGCTAGCAATTTTTTTTTTGCAACAAATCGCAAACAGAAAATAAGAAAAAATATTTAAATAAAAACAAAGTATATATATATAATATAAAGCTAGATGTTAGAAAAGTGAGGTGGCACCTCTCTTTGGCCAAGGATGACATTTATCTTTTTTCTCAAATTTTTGGTCTAAAAAATCTGCAAAAAATAAAATAAAAAAAATACCCCACTAAACAAACCTCATAAATATTTTTTTAATACTACAACCTTTCACATTTCAACTACCCGATCTTTTTCTATTCTTATAATGTTATATATTCCCCTATATGTTATATTATTAATAAGAATAAATGTGATCTTTTTAATTGTGAACATGTAACGGTTTTTCATTTAATTAGTGTGACATTATAAAAATAAATTTCTTAATTGTGAAACATGCAATTGTTCTTTCATCAACTTTCCTCCATTTTGAGTTGAAAGTTTTAGTTCTTTAACTTTAAGCAGAAGAGAGAATACATAGGAAAAAAACAAAAATGGTTTTTAGATGGTAGTGTGGTTGTATCCAAAGGTTATGAGTTTTCATCATATTGAGAGATGTGATCATTCTTCTTTCTTATTTTAATGGCTTATTATTTATCTTTTCGATGTAACTTTTACATTTGGATTATAAATTTTCAATTTCATTTTACTTTTTTTTGCCTTTGTATATATTTGTTTAGTGAAGCTATATTTTCAAGTGAATTTTATGAATTGAAAAATACAAAGCCTTCAATCCTTTGTGATACTGTATAATTACTTCTGGCTATTAGCAGCTATAGTTAAAAGCTACTAATAAATATCCAAATGGAGTAAAAATAATGTCAGAAGTTGTTGATATATAGGTTTAGGTTTTACGAGTTAAGTTAAAGAGGAGATTGTCGGAGTTGGCTCAACATGAACTTTGATTTCGGCCTCAACCGTGATTGAAACTCTATCTTTTTGTTACTCTTGTATCGTAAATTAATATGACCTTCAGTGCTCAATTACCACGGCTAGATACATGCACATATTTTATTTTATTTTATTTTTAGCTATTTCTTGATTATATTTTTCTTGGTTCAACATTTGTTTTTTTATTCATGTATTTTCCGCCCATATTCACTCACTATTTTAGATTATTAATTTTGTTAGTTAACTCAGGTTATGTTATAGCATGTTTTGATTATTAATTTTTGTTAAATTCTTCTTCTTATTCTAATGGCTTATTATTTATCTTTTCGATATAACTTTTACATTTGGTTTATAAATTTTCACTTTCATTTTATTTCTTTTTTGCCTTTATATATATTTGTTTAGTGAAGCTGTATTTTCTTATTGCAGAAGTGAATTTTATGAATTGAAAAATACAAAGTCTTCAATCCTTTGTGATACTGTATAATTACTTCTGGCTATTAGCAGCTATAGTTAAAAACTACTAATAAATATCTAAATGGAGTAAAAATAATGTCAGAAGTTGTTGATATATAGGTCATAGGTTTTACGAGTTAAGTTAAGGAGGAGATTGTCGGAGTTGACTCAACATGAACTTTGATTTCGACCTCAACCGTGATTGAAACTCTATCTTTTTGTTACTCATGTATCGTAAATTAATATGACCTTCAGTGCTCAATTGTCACGGCAAGATACATGCACATATTTTATTTTATTTTATTTTTAGCTATTTCTTGATTATATTTTTCTTGGTTCAACATTTGTTTTATTATTCATGTGTTTACCGCCCATATTCACTCACTATTTTAGATTATTAATTTTGTTGGTTAACTCAGGTTATGTTATAGCATGTTTTGATTATTATTTTTTGTTAAATTGTTGATTAAGTTTGATGATTTAATACGTTGAATGGATATCAAACTTATTATTATTTATAATGGCTATAATGTAGGCGCGTCATGCAATAAGATTTTTCGAGAACGTTACTGTCACGCCCCAGATTCAAGGGGCGCAACTGGCTCCTAATATCAAAACTCAGGCTCCTGCCGACCCTGCTGAACTATTTGCTACTATCGCATGGCAGCCACACGCAGTCAAGAAAACAAACAAGTATATCTCGGCTTAAAATTAAGCCCTCGACCGGCAAGGCCCCTGTAAACCGATCCATAAAAGAAACAACTACTCCCAAGAGTTCACATTAAGAAATAACCAACTAAAACAAAAGTCCTGATTGGGCCGTCGAGGCCACCATGATCTCTATACCAAAACTGAGAGTAGGTATATCAAGACAATTCATCACACAACTAACAAGCTTCAGCAAACCAACAAGCTAGGCCAACATGGCCATAATGTAGCTATAAACCCCACACACTAGTCTGCAAGCCTCTAAGAGTAGTAAAGATTGGCGGGACAGGGCCCCAACCTACCTATGAAAATATATACAACAAAAGCTAACAAACCTCCTAACTCTGGCAGCTCCGGAGAAAAGGGGCTAGCCAACCGGATAGAAGTCAATTCTGCTGCTGAGGAAGTCTATTGGGTCGTCTGTCGGGACCTGCATACATGAATGCAGCTCCCCCAGGCAATGGGGCGTCAGTACAAAATGATGTACAGAGTATGAAAGACAATAGACTATGAGCAGGTGTGCTAATATACTGGAGTAATCTGGTAAATAAATCAAGAATAAGATAAGCATACTGACCTACTCCTCAATCTAAACTTATCAAACATAATAAAACAGCAACCTAACCAAGCCCACATAAGCTCGATAGGTACAAACAGCACACAAGACCACCTACCCAGGCCCCCATAAGCCCAAAAGGTGCCAATCAATCTATATACCCCTATCGGTAGTCCCCTAACCCCGTAGGCAGTCACCTAGCCCTATTAGGCAATAGTATAGCCACGTAGGCAACACTTAGCTCTCTTAGGAATTAATATAGCATATAGGCAACTCATAGCCCTCTTAGGAAACAACATGGCCCCGTAGGCAACTCATAGCCCTTCTAGGCGTCAATATAGCCCTGTCGGCAGAACATAGCCCTTCTAGGCATAAATCACATTCTTGCAGCTAATCACAATAGCCCAAAGGACAACAATAACAATCCAACAGCTAAAAGCGAGCAATTTAGTTATAAGCAACCTATACAAATAGCCTCTAAGTCGTGTCCAATATAGGGACGCTACTACTGAATAAGAAACCCGATAAGATAGGATTATATCCATTCGAGCAGCCAACAATCAACAATAATGGCTACAAGTATAACAACGATAACAACTCAATTACATTGCTCCTAAGCTTTAAGGAAACATGTCGTAAGAAGAGAATTTCCTTAACATACCTTTTTCGCTGAATTAACGTGACCTAACAACTTTTACTCATAACTCCCTCGATACTACAACAAGGCAGGACCATAATCAACACACGAAAATAAAAGATACCATGATAATACGATAAAAGATATATATTTCCGTCGCAAATTGCTATTTGCCGCTTATAAAAGCTAGAGTCGATGAAAGAAGGGTCTTACCTCGATCTTAAGTTCATAATACACCTCAAAACCTTCAATTATATCCAAACCCTTTATGTCCCAATACTAAAGTGTGATATGCTACGAAATTGATAAAATAAATTATACCACGATAATGAGCCCAACGCGTAGAACAACTTTCGTTAAGGACTTAGGTCGAGAAAATCTACACTTTAGTTGATCCTAGAAATGAGTTTCTCTAATTTTGTTGGTTCTTAGCTAAAAAATGAAGAAAAGGTTCGAAGAAGAAGATATATGTAAAGTTCCACCGACCTATGGCCCCACCTCACGTGCCTGCTTGCGCAGTTCCACGAAAATGCAAATATCTCTCTATATTGAAGTCGTATGAACAAACGGTTTGATGCGTTGGAAACTAGACTCGTAGACCTTAGATTCGATAGGTCGTGGGCCCCATAAATCCTTATAGATTGGGAGAAAAGCTCTGAGACATTTGACCCAAATTTCAAAGAAATCTTTAAAAAGGAACTTACGATAACTTCCGCCAACTTTTATTTTGCCACTTACCTAACTTCAAAACTTGAGATGCAACACTTGAACACTTAAAATTGGACATACCACATCATTCTTAATTTATTACCCACCCTCTTTGTCTTTCCATGGAGATACGAGTAATTTTAGACGTTTCGAAAAGTCGAGGTGCTACAGTTACATTAATAACAAACATTTTTATTTCATTGAAGACGTTCAAGCTAATAGTTATTTTATTAGTTTTAAAATTATTTTTTGAATTAAGTTTAATTTTATTTTTACAATAGATTCAATTAATATTTGGAAACATTGTTTAGCCATCTTTTTTTTACATCATAATTTCATAATTTAGTACTTTAGCAATTGTTTGTATGTTATTGAAGCACCAAAAACAGAGGCACTAACATGTGTTGAGGTTCGAACCAGGGCCGTCTTAACCCCTAGGCCACTAAAGTCATCGCTTGGGGCCCCATATATTTTGGGCCCCCCATTTTTAAAAAATAATTACTTATATATGTTATTTTAAAAAAAATTATATATACTATGAGTGTTATGATTTCTACTAAGGAAATTTCATATGAGATGAAAATAAACCTGAATTTCGTAAGAATCAATTGGATGAAAATATGGATAGTGAAATCACAAAGTCCCTTGAAGAATCTTTTAGAGTTAATTGCTTTATATATGTAAAGTAGATCAAACTATTTTTTCACTTCAAAATAGATTTGAACCAATTGAAGCATATGAAAATATTTTTGATTTCTTTTATTTAGTGGTAAAATATTGAGATCACTAGATGATGAGAATTTAAAAAAAATATTGTCTTAACCTTGATATTTCTTTAACACGTAATAGTTATTCTGATATTGATGGTTTAGATTTATTTTTTGAATTAAAAGTGTTAAGGGAAATAATACAAGTAGAGATAATGATCTAATGAAAATACATAATCTAATAAAAAGACTTGATTCTTTTCCAAATACACATATTGCTTATAGAATAATGTTAACAGTTCCTGTAACCGTTGCCTCATCCGAAAGAAGTTTTTTCAAAATAAAAAATTGATTAAATCTTCTTTAAGATCAACAATGTCTCAAGAGAAATTGAATGAATTAGCTATATTATCATTTGAAAAGGAATTATTAAAACAAATTGATTACAAAACAGTACCTAATGACTTTGCTTCTAAAATAGCTAGAAAAGTAGATTTTAAATAAAAGTATATATGATGAAAAAAATTAAATATTAGGGCCCCTCTCTTAAGTTTCGCTTGAGTCGGCCCTGGTTCGAACAAGTTACTCTTTTCCTCATCAAGTTTTATTTTTTGGTTAAGAAGTAATTTACTTTTTATAATTAAATTTCATAACGAATAAATTGGTAAATATCAAATGTAGAAAAACTTAATGCTAATCAAGATCGTTTTAATTTTTGTGCATAATTTACTCACACAAATAATGTAACACATAAATGATCATTTGATTCCAAAAAAAAAAATGTGTACGCGACATTTACCACTTTCAAAATAAAATAAAATTACAAAAGTAAATGAAAAGGAGAGTATTATGTGATGTAATAGCATGTCTGTGTTATTAATAGTGATGTCAATAAGAATTGTTATTAATAATTGATTTGTTGACTGCAGAAATAAATAACAAAACTAAAAATAAAGTGAAGAAAAAAAATGATAAAAAATGTTTATTTTGTACTTTATTTTTATTTATCGAATGTCAGGTGGACATTAGAAAAAGATGTGGGCATATTGATACTTTATTTATTTCTTATGTTATATATTTATTTCTTATGTTATATTGTAAGTATGTTAATAATCATAAAGAAGGTTATCGTAAAATTAAACTATCAAGAAAAAAACATATGTAAAACACTTCCAAAATATATATCCGCAACATGAATTAAGTACAATTAAGTACGTCAACGAAGAAATTTGAAATTTTAAAATACTATTAACATGAAACATACATATCAACAGAAAGATGCATGCTTCTGGCCTTATATTTACTAAGAGACAAAAAATTAATAGTTGGGAAGAGAGTGACATGTTTCTAACTTTACTTGGATGATACAAAGCGTATCAAATCTTTTCGAAGGCCACAACTCAATTTTTCTTCTGTCTTTACCAAATTTAATTATTTGAGAGAAATGTTTGAAAATTTATCTAATCTTAATTAAAGACGTTTTAAATTTGATTTTTGAAAATACAAAATATTTTTATTAGAAACACTTTACTACTTTTTATGAGTCCATTCATAACAAACAAATTCAAATTAATTATTCTAATACGTTTTGAATATCAAATGGTTAGACTAAAGTAATTGAAGAGAAATTTTTCATTATATGTTATTTTTACAACAAAAAAAACACTCAACTTTTATATTTAAGTGTTTAGAGAAGAAGAAGTTTACTTGCTATCAATCTACTAATTAATTACTTTACTTGACATATTAGAAATCTGTTACTCATAATTAATTAAAGACGTTTTAGATTTGAGTTTTGAAAATATAATTTTTTTTAATAGGAATGTTTTACTTTTTTTTTTTTTAGTGAGTTCATCATAGCAAGCAAATTCAAAATAATTTTTCAAATATGTTCTGAATGTCATATAGGTAAACTAAAAATAAATTGAAGATGAATTTTTATTTTTATTTTTTTGAAACTCAACTTTTAAATGTTTATAGAAGGAGAAATTTACATGCTATCGACCTATTAATTAATTACCTAATATATTATCTTCAATATCACTTTTTCGTTTTTGACAAAAAATTGAAATCAAGAAGAAAAATTATTTTTTGAGATAATAATATTACTTTATTATTTTGATTTGTTTGTCTCAGTTACTAGAGTGTTAGACATTTAAAAGATCTTTTTTTTTTATCATAATTTTTTCAAATACTTTCTAAATATTTTGAATTGTTAATTTTTGTGATTTATATATAGTACTTTTTATATAGCTTCTAAATACGTAAAACTTATTTCAAAATAATTTAAGACTTCCACATTCAAATTTATATCAAATATTAGTTAGTTTGACTCTCTTGCTTCGAATAAAATCAAATAAATTAAAATGATAGTATGAAAAAATCAACCCTTATTAAATCGATAAGGACTTAGACTATCTCTAATCCATCTTTATTTTACCCTCCATTTTCTATATTTGGAGGGTAAAATAGAGAATACCCTCTCCAACTCATCTTCATATTACTCTCTGCTCTCTATTTATAGAGATGTGAATAGTAGGTTTCTAAATTTGGAGAACTACTATTCACACTCGCTATTTTATTTTTTTATTTTTTCTATTATTTTGTAATTAACATATTATTTTACATATAATCTCATTAATCAAATATTTAATATTCGTAATTCTTTTTATATGTAATATAATATTTTGAAAAAATATTGTTTAATATGTACTATTTTTGGTCCCGAATTAATAATATGTTTAAAAATAATAATTTTCGCCACTATTATAATTTGAAAATCTCCGGTTTTGAACAACTTTTAGCTAGACATACAAATTTAAGGACAACAATGCTCATTTTTAACTCCGTAATGCATTAATAGAGTATTTACGGGAGCAACACAATAATATTACATAATCATATTTCATTAATGATTTCACTTTTATTTGAATCATTCATTAATTTGTATATTATATAATAGTTGCTTGCAATTTATGTTATTTAAAATTTTAAAATAAAATATAATTTTATATTAAATAAAGAATTTGAAAAATAAAAATATTATATCACATTAAAATTATATAAAATGATTATTTGAAGAAAAAAAAAGAATTATTTATATTATAAAATAAAAATAATAATATAATATTAAAGAGATAGAAAATGAATAGAATATAAGATTGGAGATGCAGAGAGCGACTACCCAAGTGACAAGTCTATTCACTTCGAAATCGATGCGTTTTGCTTCCCGGTGTAATGGGAAAATAATATTAAAATAAATAAAATAAGGAGGCTACATAAAATAGCAGAGAATTAAATTAAGACCATTTTTATTATATTTGATATACTTATTTAATACACTAGTATTTAAAAGTTATTTCGACTTAAAAATGCTTAAAATGAGTTAATTTAAATAGGTTCTTTACAGTTTATTTGAATGATTGTTACGTGTTATTTCATAATATATCGTGTGTATTATATCTTGTTGTATTATTTCAACAAAAAACGTCAAAAATATCTTTAAACTACGTGAAATTGAACAAAAATGCACTCGGTTAATAATTTGATCTAAAAATTTCCTTCTTGTAAATAGTTTGGTCCAATAACGCCTTTATTGTTATTTAATGGGTTAAAAATATCCTTTTCCGAATAATATATTATTTATTTTCTTTCTTAAATACATTCTTTTGCTAATGATGAACTTTTAATTACAAAATACTTATCAAAAGATTAGGAAATAAAAATAAATTATTTTATTAGAATTTTTTATTGTTATCTAAATGAAATTAATGATATAGTTGCTACGATCCTATATATGATTTATATTATCAGTTTAAAATGTAAAATTTTGTTATTCTATTTTAATGGTTAAAATGAGATTAAGAAGAAGAAAAATATTATTTCCTACCCATCTATTAGTTAAAGTAATTTATAAAAGAAAAGAAACAAGAATATGATTTTTTTAAAAGTAATATTTTTTTATTGGTATATAATATGTTTTAAAAGAAAAAATATTAGAATATTTATATATATAAAAAAGATATGTGTAACGACCCTCGTGATCGTTTTACAAATTTTACCCGTACTTCTAATTTTAACTCGTCTAGTAGCTTTATACGTGATTTATGACTTGTGAGAATGAGTAATAAAATTATCAGATGAAATAAAAAGTTATTTTTATTGCTAATAATAATGGGGAAAAAAGTAAAATAAAAGGGTCAAGCCCAAAAAGAAGAATAAATAAATAAATAAGAAATATATAAAATAAAAAAATAAAAAAGTTAAAGTTTCGTTGCTGCTGCGAACAACAGCAACAGTTTACGGTTTTACGCAGAAAACAAAAAGAAGTTTATCACGCAGCGCAAGAAAAGGAAAGAAAGGGAGAAAAAAATATCCAGGTTAGCTAATTGGAGGCCAGATTTGATCAGAATAATAAAATAACATATTTCACACTATGTTATTTTACATTTTTAAATATTTTTATCTTTTTAACTTTAATTTTTTTAATTAAAAAATAAAAAAAAGATCACTTTATTTTAAAATAACAGAATATTATATTCTAGCCAAATTTTCTGGTCATTTAGCATTACCCTTTCTCCAATTCAATTAGACAAGATCACAAACAAACATGATCTCCTTTATAGAATTTCCAAATTAAATAAAGCTTATCTTTACATGATATATGTATATCACAAAATTAAGTCACTCACCTTATTCTAGTCCGATCTTAGAATTAGCAATAAGATATACGTTTTTTCTCCACTCAGTGTTTGATATCCTTTTTAAAATTCTGATTAATTAAAATTCACATCACATAAAAATTAGAACACAAATCATGAACTTTTATATCTAGGTTAGCTGATTTCTCCTTATTGTTAAAGCTGACAAATAGACGAAAAAGAAAGCTGAAAACAAAAAGATGAAGTTGTCATAAACATATTATTTCATTTTAAAAACATAAATCTTGATTACATTTGGAGTCATCAAGATTCATGATAACACATATTTTTCCTAATTTATTTTCAATACATTAGGAGCAACATTGAGTTGAACTTTCTCAGTAGAAATAGCACCATGATGACAATCCTTCATACATTCTTCCATGCAAAAAGGATTGACAAAACATAAAAGTCTACATTTTTTTTCACAAGACATTTTCAATTCACCAGTACCTTCAACATTTGCTATAAAAATCACAATGAAAAATAATGCTACTAACATCTTTGTGAAATTCATTTTTGAGTTACAATTTTTTTTGAATTGGACTTCTATTTTGGGATATGCTAGATGAAAGCAAAGTATCACTATTTTATAGCCAAAAATTTCAGTTTCAATACATTTTGATCAAGTTACAATTAATAAACCTCGTAATCAGTAAAAATTAGATTACAGTTACAACTTACACCAAGATAAATAAATCTATAGTACAATCTGCAGTTGTACATGTTGACTATATGATACTTATAGAAAGGAGAACTACATTTATCATGCACAAAAAAAAACCATTTTTTTAATGTCGTGGAGAGATAAGAATAAATAGTTTTGAGATAAAATTTTGATGTCGTGTTTGGTTGACATATTTGGGATAACTTATTTCACCATTTATACCATGGTGATGGAATAAATTATTTTATATACATGGTGGAATAAGTTATCTCATGATAATTTATACCAAGATAATTAATCCTTAGATAACTAGTTTCCAATATAAAACGACCTATGGTATCATTGAGGATTTTAGAAGTGTCTCATTAAGAATTGAGGATTGACTTGATGAAATACTGATTGTTCCTCAATTATACAATTTTTTGTTCTTTCGTGCCAACTCAAAAATAATAACAACCCTATTTAACTCTGATCTAATTTATTCTTATATATATGAGCTAAGTGGTATAGGTTATTAATAAACCTCACACCAAAATAATTAAATATAGTACTATCTGCGGTTGTATTTGTTTGACTATGATACTTTTTTGGTCCACTTTTTCTTGTCCAATTTAAATAATTAAGGAATAATTTATTAATTAGAAGCTAATTTATCTTTATTATTAACTATAGTTATTTTTCAAAATATTGAGTTTAATATATTCAAAGGTTAATATGATAAAATTATCATTTTATTTATTGCTATTTCATAGGTGTGCCAAGTTAATACTCCTTCTGTTACTTTCTACTTGTCACCATTTCATTTTTTAGAGTTAAACAAAATTAAATTTGACTAATATTTAGAGATGTATTTTCATAATATTAATTTGAAAAAATTACAATTTATATGAAATAATAATAAATTCTATGTTGGTGAGAACAATCGTTATATGAGATATATATAAATGGTTTAAAAAGTAATGATATGAATTATAAATTTTATTTACATATGAAATAAATTGTTATGAGATATAAATGTAAGGTTGTTTTTACAAAATATAAATTTGTGGGTCAATCTTTGTATTCAAAAAATCTCAAATCATGATTTGAAATTTCCAAATTATGCTTTTTGGAGAATTTGGGATACGAAATCATGAGATGAAATCAACCTAAAATAGCATATCCAACGCTGATTTCATCTCTCGTAATATAAAATCACATGTCCAAACACCTACTTAGGCTAGTTATATTGTTACTAATTGACTATTTAATTTGCTTATAAATATCTCTATTTGGTTCGAATAGTATCATATCAAAAGTTATACAATTTCATAAAAACTTTGTGTGTCCTAGATATTTGTATAGTAATACTATGTATTATTGTCTCATAAATATTAATATTTTAAAATTTAATTAAAATTAAAAATTGTATAAAATATTTTTTATATCAGAGAGATTTCTTTAAAATCTAGAGGTCTTGATTCATTTTATATATATATATATATATATATATAATAATAAAAAAAAATAGCACAATGCAAAATTAATTTTCCAACCCTTCTTGTCTTGCATTTTCATAAGCACGGATTATACGGAGACAAATCTAAAATTTCCAGAACATAAACAAGCCACTAGAGAAAGGAGAAAAAATGATGTATTTGGTAGAATTGATCCCTATTTTTCTTGATAAATAGCTTAACATTCAATCAAGTGCATCATTCAATTGTATATTTTTGAGCATGAACGCCAACAATCAATATTAAATCAATTTTAAGAAATGTATACATAAAATTTCTAGTTTAATAGAGAGAGACCATGAATTTAACATACACCATGTTGTTGCAATATTTTTCAATTCAATTATCATCACAAACAAACAACGATCTCCCTTATAGGATCTCCAAATTAATTCAATCATCTCATTCTAATCAGATCTTAGAATTAACAATAAAATTCATGTTTTTTTTCTCAGTGTTTGATATCATTTTTAAAATTTTGATTAATTAAAATTCACGTCATATAAAAATTAAAGCACAAATCATGAGCTAACTCTTCCTTATTATTAAAGCTGACAAATAGACGGGAAAGAAAGTTGAAAATAAGTAGATGTAGTTGTCATAAGTATATTATTTCATTTAAAGTACAAATCTTGATTACATTTGGGGTCATCAAGATAACATATACTTTTCCTAATTTGTTTTCAATACATTGGGAGCAACTTTTTTAGTAGAAATAGAACCATCATGACAACCCTTCATACAATCTTCCATGCAAAAAGGATTGACAAGACAAAAAAGTTCACATTTTTGTTTACAAGTCAGGTTCACCTCACCAGTACCTTCAACATTTGCTACAAAAATCACAATGAAAAATAATGCTACTAACATCTTTGTAAAATTCATTTTTGAGTTGGAATTTTTTTATTTGATTTGTATTTTGGGATATGCTAGATGAAAGCAAAGTACCACTATTTATAACAAAAAAATTCAATGATCAATTAAATTTTGGTCAAATTACAATTACTAGTAAACTTCGTAATTAATGAAACTAGATAAGACTAAAATAAACAAAATATTAATACAATTTGCATTACTCTATATGTTTGACTATGATACTTCCTAGCTTGGTCCACTTTTACTTTTTAGTTTGAAAAAAAATCAAGAAATAGTTTATTAGAGTAATAGTTCTCAATTTACTTTATTATTAACTATAGTCATTTAAATTTTGAATTTATTATATTTAAAGATAGCTAAAAATTATCATTTGATTTCTTATTTATCTAAAAATGTGCTAAATTAATATTAATTAAACAAGTAAAAACGGACCGAGGAAGTATTATGCAAATCAAATTACGTCAAACATACACAAATAAAAGTTTGACTGGTCTGCATCAACTTGTGAAAGTTAAAGGTATTTATTTATAAAAGTTATAATTGCAGTAAAATTTTATTAAATTAATATATGTGGGATCATGAAATATTATTATTTTGTAGAGGTACTATTTAATCAATAATTTAATATTTATTAATTTAAAGATTGTTTTAAAATTCAATGAAGGTCAATTTTGATTACATCAAGATCATTGTATCTTAATAATTTAATAATTTATGTATCATATTTATTGAATTCACATTAACAATAAATTTATGGTGCAGTTCGAAAACACTTGTCGCATCTAGAACAGTGTTACATGTTCAAAGTTCAAGAGCATAAAAAAAATTGTGGATACCATCGGAAAAAACAATGTTGAAGATGATACAATATCTTTAAAACTTGTTACATATAAGGAAGCACTTATCACATTTAAAACTCTTCACAGTTTTATGGTGCAGTTAAAAAAGACAACATCAAAATTTTTTAATGTAATAAGAAAAGTTAAAGATGAGTTTCAACTAGATTAAATTTTAACAAAAATCAAAAGACACTAGAATCATATTTCACTAAATTTTCTTAGATATATTTCTACTTTTAAAGAATTATTGATTTATAATATTAATGGGACCAATGTTATTATCATATTGAAATGAGTTACTATTTCCTTTGTCTCAAGTCAAAACCGGAGGAAAATATTATCTTATAAAGATTATTAATTTATCGAGTAATAATTTACTGTAATTTGAAATTTATTGAGGTTATTTAATTTACAATAATTGACTTATAAACAAACTTGAAACTCCACAAAAGAAATCACGCAAGTTCCAACTTCCTTAGCTTCATAAATGTATATTACTCCTTATTTTACTACTATGCACAATAACATAACCATTACAAGAATATATATATATATATATTGAAAAATTCTTTTGGCCAGAAAATTTGGTTAAACTTTGGCTAGAATGGTATTTTATCTTTTTGAACATTTTTACCCTTTTAACTTTAATAAATTTTAATTAAAAAATGGAAAAAAAATCAGTTTATTTTAAAATAAAAAAGATATTATAGTTTTTTATGATTTTTGGCCAAATTCTGGCCAAATTTTCTGGCCATTTAGCATTACCCTATATATATATATGGAAAAATCTTTTTGGCCAGAATAATATTTTATCTTTTTAAATATTTTTACCCTTTTAACTTTAATACATTTTAACTAAAAAATGGAAAAAAGATTAGTTTGTTTTAAAATTAAAAAAATATTACATCAGAGTGTATTTGATAGCAAAAAAATACATGTATCTAAGTGTATTGAGTTGAATTCTGATATGACACTATTAATTAGTAAGATAATATATAACTATTTTAAATTATAGCAAGAATTTTAAATATGATAGGAATGTTTGCGTAATTACGTAATTTTTTTAAAAAAATTATTCGCTTGGATATCAATTTTTATTTAATCATATCTAGTAAAAAATGAATAATTAAATTGGCCCCAAATGAATATTATATAGTTTTTCGCAATAATAAATTTGTGTATATATATACTGTATTAGTATCATTAAGGTTTCTTGTTCAAATTACTCATTAGTCAATGATACTACAAGAGTATATATATAGTGTCATTGACCTGATCATGAGTAATTTCTGAACAAGAAATATCAATGATACCATATATATATATCCTCTTATAGTATCATTGACTAATGAGTAGTTTCTGAACAAGAAACCTTAATGATACCATAATAATATACATATACTCTTAAAGTATCATTGACTAATGAGTAATTTCTGAACAAGAAATCTTAATGATACCAATACAATATATATAAGTTAAGCAAAAATTATCAGCGTTAATGAATGAGGGGTTTGAGCTATACTTTTTTTTTAAGAGAATGAGTATTTTTGAATTACTTTGAATTGGGTATGAACATGTAAATATTTAGGTTTAATGGACCATTTATGAAGTTTTCCCTATTATTGACCGTGTGGCAAAAATTCTCCTATATGACCCTAACAACACTCCTCTTCTTTCTAATAAATTAGAGCTGTCAATATAGATCAGACTTATTAATTGATCCGATTTAATCTGAATTTGATAGGATTGAATTAAAATTTTGGAGTTCATTTAGGAGCATAAACTTTTAGCCCGACCTAAGTAAAGATGTTGATTTGTGAGGTTTGACCACATTATAAGTTGAGGCAATTTGTGGCTCAAATAAAAAATAATTAAAAAATAAAGTTAAAATAAATATGAATAAATATTGAACCCGTGCACACGGAATCTTCGTAACTAGTAATAATATAAAAGATAATATATGTTATTCCAAGGAATTATAGCTCGAACAAATTGGATTGGTTAGCAAGAAAGAATAATCACTTAGGCCACTATCCAACTAATCAACCTTTATTTTATTTTATCTTCTCCAAAAAGGAAGATACCTTTGCGAGGGTATTTTCATTTTTATTAACACGCACAAGCCGCGACAAACAGAATTTTCTTTAAGAAAAACATAAAACAAAGGACTATATCGGTGCATTAAAACTTTCGTTATACAAAAAAAAAAAGGTTCGATCAAAAGAGAAATTCAAAATTAATTTAAATGTAAGAAAAGTCAAGGAAATAATTTATATTTTTATTATATATATATTTTAAAAATTAATTTCCATTCCTTCTGTTATCCCTACAACAAATAAAAGAGATTTTGCGGTAATTATTTAGCGACATAATATAATTGTTGATATATTATATTTAGCAATAATAATAAATACGTGTATTTATAACTAATACTCGATATAAATATTGCTAAGAAATTTACCAATTTTAAGTATAATAACATTACTTTAATTATCACTAAATATTACGATTAATTAAAAAAAAATCTATTATCACTAAATTTCTACGTGTATCCTAGGTACCCCATGTGAACAAGGATATGAAGTAGTGGATCTTATCACACACATGCAAGCTAGTACATTTTTTTTTCTTTTAAGCTATGAACATTGAACATAAGAGTATTCCATTTAAGGGAAAAAATAATAATAATGGAGTTGGAATCATGAAGGTACATTACTTGACGTAGGTGGACAATTATTAAAAAGCGACAAGAGTAGGTTGTGGCAGTTAAACAGTTTGCCTCTAATTTTTTATTTTGAAATAATGCAGTATAAATATTTATTTTGAGACTCGATTAATATAAATTTTGTATTCAAAAATTTGAATTTATAAGTAAATATTTCATGCTAAAGTCAAATTCACGGATTCTACTTGTAAATACTTACCACCAGGGGCGGACCTACAGTGGTGCAAGTGGGTTCATATGAACCCACTTCGTTGAAAAATAACACCGTATATATATGTATATTTAATTAGTTTTTAAATTTTTATATGTATATATTAATTTTTGACTCCACTAACACAAGTGTGACCCTTGACTGAGTGGTGAAAAGGGTTTAATTTTCCCAGTCAACCCAAGTTTGAATCCCTGCGATTTGACAATATACGAAAAGACAGTCTATTTTCTTGAGAAATATTATTGATATTTTAACTGGAATATTGTACTTAAACTGAAAGGCTAAAATGATGATTAATGTTGAGTGGCTCCAATATAACAGCAACAACAAACACTTCTAAATTCGATTTAATTAAAACAAAACCAATGTATATTTGAAGTTAATACGACAGATGAGTTTCTGAATTGAGAATACAAACCATACATCTAAATTGAAAATGGGACTATGTGTCTTAAAAATACTATAATTAAGTAAGTAAAAGTTAGTACTTTTTCTCTAATAATGATGTAGTTACACAATTTATCATAACAGAAGGAGGTGCTGGATTTAAATTGCGTTGTAACTGTTATAATTTTTTTATTTACAGGTTTAACTAATGAAAAAGAATTAGTTAGGAACATATATATTTAAGAAAACATTAAAGTTATAATCAAATAAATAAAATCACACAATTCAACAATCTATGTGTTCTTAGTTTTTTCTAAAAAAATAATTCAAAAAGAATATCATCTTCTTATATTCAATATACATTTTCAACATCAACGTTTTATCCTTAACATAACACTTCCTTATAAGAATGACATAACATATTTAAAATTAAAAGATTTCGAATGACATATTTTATAATTTCTTAAATTTGATCTTAAATCAAACTAAGACAGAAAATGAACGCAGATAATGTTGTAGAGTAATTAGTTGCGACATGTTTGTTTTTTTTTGTTCAAAAGATTATAGAAAAATGAGTTAATAATTAGAGATAAGTAAAAGTAAACATTATAAAATTGGCAAGAAAATGACACATAAAAATATTAAAATCCAAAGAGGAATGTAGCTCATTATGAATGATGCCACTTGGCTTAATATTTGGTGAGCTGGTTCATATTGGGGAAAAACTCAAAAAGGTATATGCTCTATATTTTATTTATTTATTGGTTTTCTGCCTGGTGTTTGGAGTCCACAATAAAGCCCCGATTAAATTTAGATCACGCACTACAAAACTCATTAGGGGGTGGCGCTCCCATTAGGATTTTTTACATACCCAAAGCTCGAACCCAAGACCTATAGTTAAGAGTGAAGCAGTCCACTACTGCACCACATGGTAGGTATATGCTCTATAATGTGCATATAAATTAGCATGTCACCCCTCTAAACCAATCACCAAAATACCAAAATCTTCCTCTTCTTTCTTTTCTTGTAAAAAAAACCTTTAATTTCTCAAAATATTTTTTAGCAACTCTTCAAGAAGAAAAAAATGAAGGCAGGTGCTCTTGAACTTGGACATGCTTCAAAGACAACAAAAAGTGGGGTGAATAGAGGAATGTCTATACTAGACTTGTTTATAAGGATAATTGCCATAATTGCAACATTAGGAAGTGCCATTGCCATGGGAACTACTAATGAAACACTTCCTTTTTTCACTCAATTTGTTCGTTTCAAGGCTAAGTATAGCGATCTTCCCACATTCACGTAAGCACTTCATGTTTGATCAAGCTTATAAGCTGGTTAAACTAACTTATACGCGCTTTTTAATCAACATGTTAGTATGTGTATAAACAATTTAGATGCATGGACCTTTTTTTTTTTTTTTAGTAACTAATAACTAGTTCACATGTTGGTTTTTACAGGTTCTTTGTAGTGGCAAATGCCATAGTAAGTGCATATCTAGTACTTTCTTTGGGGCTGTCTATCTACCACATCATGAGGAGCCGCGCACAAGCAACCAGAATTGCCTTAATATTCTTTGACGCGGTATAAATATTTTTTACACTATCATAGGAATTACTATAAATTACTTTTTAAATTAATGATCTATTTTTGTAGACTATATCTCATCACCATCAGTGGATAGGACTTAAAAACTTTAAAAAAAAAAAAAAAACTGTCGATATGTTAAGTGTGAAGAAATATTTAGATTAGAATTTAACTGGCATACACTGACTTATATAGTCATCTTTTTGCACTATCAATATGTTTAACCAAATGTTAGTTACATTCTCTACCAAGGAAATTACTTCCTCAGTCCCAAATTAGTTGTCATGTTTCTATTTTTGATAGTCAATTTGACTAATTTTTAAAGTTAAATTAGATTAATTAGATCAACTCAATATATTATAATTAAAATTATTTATACATTCAATTTTTTTTTAAAAAAAAGAAGTACTTTACTAGTGCAAGTTGTAACTTTTTCATATGTCGATTCAATTTAAAAAAAAATACATTTTAAAATATTAATCAAAGTTCACATGATTTAACTGTCGAAACCTGTCAACTAAATTAAGCTTGTTGAAATGAATGAAGGCAATGTTGGGGCTATTGACAGCAGGAGCATCAGCATCAGCAGCAATAGTGTACTTAGCACACAAGGGAAATACAAAGACAAACTGGTTCCCAATCTGCCAACAGTACGATTCCTTCTGCCATAGAACATCAGGATCTTTAGTTGGTTCATTTGCAGGAGTTGTACTCATCATACTCCTCGTCTTCCTCTCCGCGATCGCCCTTTCTCGTCCATCGTTGATTCATTAATTCTAATTTGTGCTCGTCTAGATTTGAGAGTGTATGATCATGTTTAACATGGTCTTTAGTTTCTTACTGTATCGTGTGATATTTGTTTCTCTCTTCTGTTTGTAAAGTCTTTTCAAGTTTTTTGTTTGTGTGCAATGATTCTTCTGTACAAGCAATTATATATATTGAATATGGTTTGCATAAATTCATGTTGTTCATTCATATACATGTTGTACTTCCTCTGTCTCAAATTATCTATGGTTATTAATCTTTTTTACATCCTCCTTATAAACATTATATAAATTAGGGTGAATTTGAAATTATTTTACTATTTATTGGTGTTTAAACAATTATAATATCACCATATGGTTTAATTGTTTATAGTCTTCAAAAATAATCACTACTAATCATAAAATGAAAAAAAAAATGTTTTGATTTTCTAAAACGACAAAGTAATTTGAAATGAGTATTTTTAGAAATTACTATAAATAGTGAGAATTTTTAGAATTTCTTCCCACAAAACTGAAATATAAAATATCTCCGAGATCTAAGGAGAATCCTGGCATGGCTTTGGACTATATATTTGGTACGTTTCATTGATTAGTTAGAGCCAGCTTATATTCGAATATTTTTAATTATTTCCTAGAAAAAATATATTATTTTATATTAAACGATTAGATAAGTTTTCTTTTTTATCAACTTTGTTGTTTCCATTGTTTTATCTCAAAATCTTTCACCTTGAAGTGTATATCCAAACCCAACTTGTTTTCGACGTCTCTTTTTCAACTTCAACTTCAAATACTAGTTTTCCAACTTCGATCAAATATTTGTCCAAATGCCTACACTACGTCAAAAATAATTTTTCGCGGTAATCAATTAATAGCAATAGGTTAGTTATCGCTAAATATATTTTTTTTAGAGATATTTAACACTCTTTGTAAATATCCCTGAAGTTTATAGCGACATTGAATCTAATGACAACTAACTAATGCCGATAAAAGCTTTATCATTCTTTGTTAATGTGCATATTTGTTACCGCTAAAAGTTGTTTTTGTTGTAGTGCTACTAAGTCTTGCAATTTATAACTTTGCTGCATTCATCTAAAGCTAAAAAGATACATATAAGCTAAAAAGAGAATAACAAACAACAAAGCTTATTCATTCACAAAATATGGTACAACATATGCCATCCCCCTTTATTTCTTTCTAGAAAATCCAATTTCAGAAAGAAATCTGGACAAAAATCCCCCATTCTGCTTCCCATCATTTACATTATCACTTGAATCCCTCAAATTGCTTATCAGAGACCAATGAGTTTCAAAGTCAGGTTCATAACCACAACGTTGCATTGAACGTAGGAGCTCGGATGCCTTGTTAAGATTGTTCTGAGAGCGATACATGTTGATCAGCAAGGAATATGTTTCCCTCCTCGGGATTTCTCCAAGTCGAACCATTGAATCGAGTTGTTTCTCTGCCTCTGCAAGTTGTCCTCCTTCACTTAAGCACTTGATCAGAATGCTCAAAGTGTTTATGCTTGGCCTTTGATTTCTACATAACATCTCCGCATGGAAATTCAGGGCTACATCCAGTTTACGCCAGGTACAGAAACTTTGAACCACGTAATCAAAACTGCTGGACTCTGGCACGTTCCCGTTTCTCAACATGATGTCCATAAGATCTACTGATTTATCTACCCTTCCGTGCTCACAAAGTCGCTTAATAAGATAATTGTAATCAATATTTTCAGGAATGAGGCATTTTATTGCCATCCGGTCCAAAAAGTTTATGGCTTCACCTAGCTTACCATTAGAAAGAAGGGTCTCCACTATATTATTTTGAATGACTGAACCATGATTCCAACCTCTGAACTCCATTTCTTTGCTCAAGGTTAAAGCTTCTTCAAGCTCCCCATAACAACAAAGGCATTTGATCACCTCTCTCAAACTACGGTTACTTGGTCTCAGATCTTTCTCCATCATATACTTTAGATATCGTGTGGCAGATGACAAATCTTTACATCGGCAGAACCCCTGAACGAGATAATTGTAAGTCACCTCATCTAGTTGCAGTCCTTTACCTAGGAGCTCATGTACAAGAGTATTAACAACTGATGTTTTATTAGTTGAGAAAAGGGAATAAATCAAAATGTTATGTATCACGGCTGTAGGAGGGTTGCTTTGTTTAAGCACATGGTCTTTCAGGCATAATGCTGTAGATACCTTGCCTCCTGTACACATCAGCCGCACTATATTGCGGTAACTTGTAATGCTGATACCTAAGTTCTTAAGTATCACGGCACCAAGCAGCTCCTCAACATTCTCCCTCTTGTTAGCTTGACAGTAGCCTTGAAACAGAACATCACAAATTTCGACACTCAGAAATAGCTCCTTTGCCAATGTCTCTTGGAAGAGACTGGTTGCTTCTCTGACCCTGCCTGACGTGAAATACCCATGAATTAAAGCACAGTGTAAAGGAAGCACAGCTGGAGGCTCGTCTCTTAAACAAATATCTTTCAGCGCAACAGCTTTGTCAAAATTACCGGACCTACACAGCTGAGGAATTAATTGAAGAGATGCATCCAAGGGCGGGATCCAGTCCTTAGCAAGCATGCTATCACAGACAACAGCAGCTTCTCGAAAACTTCTCCAATTGCAAAACTCCTGAATAAGATGGCTATGAGCCAAGTGACTAGAAATACAGCCCTGGCTTAAGATTTCCTTTGCCAGAATCTTAGCAGAGCTTGTGAACCCTTTAGCACTGAGCTCTTCAAGGAACACATGAAGAGCATCACATACTTCATCAGGGTAGAGCACCAGCAAGGAATTAACAAGCTCCAGTGCTTCATTAAGCCGTCTTCGCCTGCATAGGCGACTGAAGAGTGTCTTTCCATCCTTCAAATCAGGTAACCAGTTATTAGTTCGTGCAAACTTCCAGTAAGAAGTTAGACCTGTCAGATCTTCTTTCTTGCATAAGCCCATCATCAGAGCAGTATGAGTTTCACTATCAAGTCTTAGATGTCTACTTAGCATGCCATGCAAGATTGCTCTTGCCCTGTGCACAGATCCCTTTTTGCTGTATTTCTGAACAAGCTTATTTAGAGTTTCTTGATCAAGCTGATGTGTAAAGTTTGGAACTTTCTTCAACAGACCAGAAATGGTCTTAATACAAATGCTGGATGCACATAGCCCTTTCACCAAGGCATCCAGGGCACCCAGAGACATTTCTTGTCCCCAACAGAACATTTGATCCACCATCATCACAACATCTTTCATGTCTTTTTTCATGTAATCCTTCCATACAACAGCGTTAAAATCAGGAAGCATCGCATCATTAAGGACTTTATGAATAACTCTCTCATACTCATCGACATCTGTATCCAGATAAAGCCCATTCCCAAGATTATCAAAAAATTCTGCTTTATGAGATCTTATATCATTGTCTCTTCTGATTTTCACAGCAGAAGAATTGAGACCTAAGTATCCAAAAGCTCCGGAAAGTGGATCTTCTGTAGGCGCTAGTTGGATCAAGCCACGATCTACCATCTTAGATACCACTGTGTTCACTTCATCAAATTGCCTAGCTTTACAAAATCCAGCTGAAAGAACCCTGAAAGTTGATACTTGAGGCTCTACTCCCTGATCCTCCATTTCTTGAAGAATGTCTTGATAGTGTTTCCACATACCCTCCTTGAAAAGCCCACTAAGAATAGCATCATAGGAATATATATGGGGCTTTAGATTTCTTGACAGGATCTCTGAGAGATAAAAGAATGCATCCTTCAGTTTTCCTTCACGACAAGCCCATCCAATCAAAATTCCAAATGTTATTTCATTCATACGGAAACCCAGTTGATCCAACTTCATCACGTATGAGTTCCCGCTTGCAACACCAAACTGTCCACAGACAGACTGGATGAGCTTATTGACTATGGTTACATCAGGCATACAACTAATCTCGACAAAGAAACTCAGCAGATCATCATAATCTCGTTTATTACAATAACCAGAAGCAATAGAATCGAGGATTAAATAATTAGGTTCAATTCCAAAAGCCAGGACCTTCTTAACCAGATTCCTGGCATCCTGAACTTTCGCATCAGCACATAACAATCTGATAACACCCTCATATATACCTCTTTCAGATACATTCCTTCCCAAGCCAATATCTATAGCATCAACATAAATTTGAAATGCCAACTGTGTTTCATGTATTTGAATCAAAAACTCAAGGATAACCCTGTAACATGAAATCGATGGGGATACACCTCGCATCCTCATTCGATCATAACATCCAATAGCATTCTCTAATCGATAATCACCCACAAACACTTCAATTAGATTACTGTAAATCTCATGATTATCCAAGAAAGTTCCTTGGGTATCCAACAATGTAACCAAACATTCAATTTCCTTGAACAACCCAGAACGAACAAGCATTGAGGCAATGATCTCAGAGGCCTTAGTAAGATGCCTAAAACTCTTACTCTGCTTACTAGCCCACATATAAATTCCCCATAAAGATTCAATCTTTTTAACCTCAACATCAAAAATTCCACTATCATTTTGAAAACCCAACAGAATTTCAAGAACATCATTAGGATTCAACACAGAAACTCTCCAATATCTACGAACAGTTGCAGGGGAAATCTCAGAAAGCTTAAGAAGGCAATCTTTGATGATGGGGTTGTTCAAGATCTCACCTTTATAACCCGAAAAGCTTAAACTCTCTGATTTTTCAACAGCAGAGAATATAGCTGAAGATGAATATTGGGTAGTATATGTTGGTTTTGCAGAAGATGAAGAGAGTAGAAGATGAAACTGTTGAAGTTGAAGTTTTCTGGGAAAAGAAGAAAGGTGAAAGAGAAGCGAACCAACCTGTTTGATGTGAGATTTGTGTTTTCGGAATTCAAGGAGAGCTTGAAGCATTCGACCGCCGGGATGTGTCAGAGTTACAGGGACGACACTCTGCTAGTTCTGCTCTTGATTCTAGGCTGTTGTTGTTGGGCTTCTTCAAAGTTTATGTATGTGAAAGGTGATAAAGCCCAGTTTGTTTGTTTTTTAGTTTTTTTCATGGATTTTCTCTATTTTGGGTCCAATTGTTGAATCTCAAATCTTTGGTCTTTAATAGTTTTCTTTAGAGAAACTAAGCAAATACCCCATAAAAGTGAAATGATTACAAATAGAGTAACTTTTACATATAACAAATATAAAAATTATATTTGTATGTGATGGAGGTTAGAAATAAATGTGAAATTGTCTCCTGATTTGGTGTTTGGCAACACCAAATATTTGAACACTAATTCCCCATCCTTTGTACAACTTCATCCACTGGCACAACAATTTTTGTAGAAGTTTCACCATTTTTCGGGTCATTTACATGTTTACTTATATTTTATGTTAGTTTTTAATTTTGTCCTTGATAATAAATTATTATTTTTTTGTAAAGAATAAATGTATTTTTGTATCATATTATCTTACAAGTTATGTTCGGTATGACGTTAGTTTTTTTTAAAAAAAATTAGATCCATTAGGCATGAATTTAATTGTTAAATAACCAAAAAATCAACTCAATAGAAAAACAAAGATTAAAAACAAACTTATTCACAAGAAAAGCATGTAATTTTATGTCATTTTCCATCATGCTATTTCAAGTTATATTTAAAAATCATTCAAAATATTTAACTATAGTCCATATTGACAAACTTTAAATAAAAGTGTCATGCTTTCCTCTTCCTTAATTAATGTTAAGGACATGAGTGTGTGTATATATATATCTAAAGTCGTGTTTGGCAGCCTAAAATTGATTTCAAAGCAATTAAACTTGCAAAAAATAAATTTCAACTATTCTTTAAATAGGTATATCCACTAAGCGGCTATAAGGTGCACTTCCCGCTCGCTTTCCATACTCACGCAAGCCTCTATCTATTTCATATATGCTCAGGAGCCGTTCGGTTACCGTTAGGGATGGAAATGGGGCGGTGCGGGGTAGAAGGGGGGCAGGTTAAGCTTAATTCATAATTTTTTTAATCTGATTCGCCCTGCCCCACATAATAATTTTTTTCATTTTCAACCTGCCCCACCCCGCCTTACGTAGATTCGCCCCGTATAATTTTTTAATATTTTTTTTCTAGTTAAGTTTGATACTACAAATATAATTCATAAAAATAAATTCATTTTTTCATTAAATTATAGTAATTTAATAGGATAGTGACTTAAAAAAATATTTTTTAGAGGTCAATTGAAAAACATGTAAGAAATTGTATTATTTTTTATTGAACCATTTCATTCACTATCATGAATATTTTAGTAGCTTTAAAGAAATTATCTTAATAAATAATGGTCTATCACTCTTATAACATGTAAAAAGTTAAAATTAAGTTTGAACCCACTTAAAATCACATTTACTCGCAACCCGCCCCGCCTTAGTTTTAAAAAAATCCACTTCAACACACCCCGCATCTCACCCCCCCGCATAGCCTTACACCCACCTTGCCCCGCATCCGCCCCACCCTATTGTCATCCCTAGTTATTGTATAAGAGTCAATCTAATACATGGTAGCTGGATAGAGTTATGTAGGTATTAGTTATGTAGGCATTAATTATATATGTATTAGTTATGCATGGTTTAGTTATACATGTATTAATTATGCAGGGTTTAGTTATACATGTATTAGTTATGCATGTATTAGTTATGTAGTTATTAGTTATGCAAGATTTAGTTGTGTAGAGATTATAATATATTAATAAGTCAATTTTTATTTCTTAATTTCAAAAGTTATTAGTGAGCTAATATTTATTATAACCATTAAAATAACCAACATTATAAATAATACATTAAAATTAAATAAATACCAATAGCTAAAAATAGCAAAACAAATAACTAAAAGTAATTGTATTCAATAT
>JAJOOO010015463.1:0-45235 GCA_029582685.1 Solanum piurae | reverse complement strand
AAAAGAAACAGAAAGTATATCCAAATATGAATTGCACATGAAATAATAGCAGTTAGAGAACAATATCTTCGATTTTCTTGAT
Source organism: Solanum piurae (assembly GCA_029582685.1). NCBI lineage: Eukaryota > Viridiplantae > Streptophyta > Magnoliopsida > Solanales > Solanaceae > Solanum > Solanum piurae. The sequence continues at coordinate 45,153 of JAJOOO010015463.1, read as the reverse complement.
TATAACCACGCCTTCTTTTAAGATTTAAGACACCCAAAGTTATTTAAATGCTCAATGAACAAGCGTTGGGATGATTTGGCTTAACTATACCTTCAATGTTCTTTCATCCTTGGCCCAGCTTCTTTCAAGGAAAAGATACTCAGAGAACCACATGGACCAACCAATTACCTGTAGAACACAAAATATTAGTGACCATACTATAGAAATCAACAAGGACATAAACTAAGAGCAGTGGGGGTGTATACAGTAAACATATACTCCCCTTGTCTCATTTTATAATAATGTTTGATTGTGATTTTCTTCCTGTCAAGGATCATCTACCACTGTTTTCTTCAAATAAAATGAAGATAACAGCCTCTTCCTCTCGAGGTTAAACTAATACTACTGTGGAGAATAAACATCTAAGTTATCATTCATTTATCCATCTTTAACATTCAGATACACAAGTAACTAGGACATCATCTTGGAATTGAGAGCTTCTAATATGCTAAAAGCAATGAGCTACCAAGGATAAAAATAAGCTGCAGTCTGAAAAATAAAAAGATGCCATATCTTCATGCATTTACTTTAAATACTTACTGGAAGGAGTTTTGATGACTTCTTCATTACAGCTAATGAGCTACCAAGGCAACCAGATCTCTGTGTTTTAAAGATACAAGAATCAATAAGCAGAAATCAATTGGAAATCAGCTATGAGTTATGATGTGAAAAGACCAAATAATCATCATGCATCATTGCATCTTCTAAAATGGACTTAATTCGGTAGACCTTCGTGTAAAATTACTTGTTTGCTGACGATTCAAAATTACATGCTTAAATGCAAATAGGTTTACATCACATCACTTAGCTTAAGGGTGTATCTGAGCTCATACATCCCGACTCTGTGAGGAACATGGTGCGGACTGTGAAAATAGAGGACAAAACACAAAGGAACTTGAATTGGTTGGCACATAGGGCTGGCAATTTCAGCTCATTTTAAGGAAATAAATCCATTTAACCCATATATAATTTGTTGGGTGCCTTATATTTTAAGTGGGTAAATATGAGCTTATCCTATTTTTAAAAACTCATAAAAATATGGAGAAAAAGGGTAAAATATGGATACCCATATAGACCCAATAACAGTATAACACATCCTTGGCCCTTAGCCTCTAACCCTAACAGATCCCTTCTTCCCATAAGATTCTGAACCTATGCTTTTCAATAGCATGATATCTGAGGCAGTGACTATTTAGTCATCTTTGTCATCACTCATGAGTAACTGTTTCATCTTTGTGTGTCTCAAAGCCAATTTTGTCAGGCGTTTTCTTCCTTGCCCTTTCCCTTTTTATGTTTTGAACGTTAATCTCAATTCTTAAGCAATTGTTGCTTGCATTAGTAAAGGATTAAATTCAAGATTTTGAATCATGTAACGACTTGTTTTGAAAAGTTGGCATTTTTGGATTTAATTAGAGTCTATTATGCTTGGATAAACAGATATTAAATAGTAATGTAGAATCACTTCTTCATTATATAGGAGTACTAAATAGCTATGTTTCTCGAACTCTTAAGAAATATTGATGGGTGTGTGTCGGATCCTTCAAAAGTAGTGCATTTTTGAAGGATCGGGTGTGTGTCGGAGAGTCCAAACAACATAGCTAAATAGTTTGTGGTTTTAATATCAAGTTGATATGCATTTTTATTTTTGAAGAAAGAAAAAAGATTTAATTGAACTGCAAGAATGCAACAATAAAGACAACGTGACAGTCCTAGCTGACAAATAGCTAAATTTAAAGTTTGGTGGAAATTGACATATAGAAGGTTTAAAGTTTTTTGGCTTTAGGAGAAAGATTTAATTGAACTGCGAGAATGCAACAATAAAGACAACTTAACAGTCTTAGCTAACAAATAGCTAAATTTAAAGTTTGGTGGAAATTGACATATAGAAGGTTTAAAGTTTTTTGGCTTTGGGATGTGGGTTAGAATAATTTTACCCAATCCATGTTTACAAATATTTATATGGGTGAAATGCAATACAATCCATTATAGCTCTATCCATTTCAATCCGCCCAAATCCGACCAATCCACCCATTTGCCACCACTAGTTGTAGAAAATATGCAAGATAGTTCCTTATATAAGAGAGCTTAGACTACTTGATAGGGAGAGAGCTTATACATATGAAATAAGAAAAGCGATTAAATAGTGAGTCAGCGACAATACCCGAAATATCGAGAATCCTAATCTATACTATAATATTAAAAGCATAAAGCTCCTTAAAAATATTAGTAATGTTGTTATATATATATATATATAACAGCATTAATAATATTATATTCGGAAAATAATTGCCTTATAGCTTATTTTTGCAAATATTGACGAGTGGATTTTGCACAAGTTTATTTGTTACTTCATATGTTTCCAATCGTAAAGGTAAGCTATGATGAAAATGGTCAATAGAACTACGGTCTTATTTTTAAAAAAAAGGGTATACCGGCTTCATTAAGGCCTCATTTGTTTGCACTTAATGGAGGTCTAAATCTATTAGCCCATTAAGGGTGTTTAGTTTTAAGGCCTGAATCTTAATCATTCAAATTCAGCCCATTAAGTCCATTTGTTCTTTTTTTTTAAAGTCTCTTAATGGATCTGAAAAGATCTGAACAAATCAGATCGGTGGGAGAGTCTTAATACCATTCAAACTTATTTAATATGCTTTAAAATAATCATTCGTCGCTTTTCTTTCTTTTTGCATGACTTTGTTCTCTTGCTACAAATTTTCTTCCTCTCTTTTTTCAATCAAACATCAATTTTTTCATCTTTGAACTAGTAAATTTGCATAATCTTTACAAGTATTTTTTTATATTAACAATTTTTTGGGGAATATTGATGTTTATCAAAAACACTTCACCTTTACCCTTTCAAGATTTGTGTACAAAACTTTACGAAGGTTCTACTGCAACAAGAATTCATGGTTGGAGTCCAAGTTGTACTTATTCCCATGAAGTTAAGTGACAAAAATTATGGAGGTCTTCCTAATTTTGCATATCATTCTTCAATTTCGACTGAAATAAAGTTTTGGGATGAATTGAAAAATCTCGAAGACGAGTACTCTTTAGAGTTATTAATTAACAAAATAGTGCACCTAGATTTGAAAGATGAAAGGAAAAATTAAATGGCCCTGGATGGGAAGAACCATTATACAGTACAATTGTTAGTATATTTTGTGAAATTGATAGCTACAAAAAACAAACATGGATGACGCTAGAGGTTCGCAAGTTAGAATATTGGATTAAGGTTATCGAAAAAAAATAGGAATTCTTTAATTTTTCTAATTAGCTTTAGAATATTTGTAGGCATTGATGATGTGAAACCTACTTTATTATTTGATTAGTTGGATAATTTATTTATTTTCTATGAAAAGATATTTATGTTGAATTCCTAAAAAAATCATGTTACAATATTTTTTATACTGATATGTAATTTTTATTTGCATATAATTTAATTTTTTAATCAAATACAAACATTTAGACTATTTTCTTTATCAAAAAGTTGTTTTTTTTTCACAAAATGAAATTTTTATAATATTTTATTGATATAATGTTTAATTTCATATGCACATTCAGATATTGAAAGCAAACTCTCTTAATCATCAGTGTTCAAATCTAGAGACCGCGTCTTAATATTCAGATAGACATCTAGATCTTAATGCACATCTTAATATTCAAATATTTATTCACATTCAGACGTCTTAATCTTAATTAAAACAAATGAGGGCCCAAATCTCCTTTATACTATATATTGCATTATTCTTGTAGATTTCGACCTTTTCTTAAAAAGAACCAGTAATTTTGGTTATTCAACTTTGTCTAAGAATCTATTCAAGATTTCTGAAAGGTAATTTCGTGATCTATTGTTTCTAGCTAGGTTCTTTCTAGTTTTAAGGTTTTGTAAAAATAGTTGTATAAGATTATTTTTTTGTAGTGTGTTCATGATGTATAATACTCAAGTCAAAGCTAATTATTTGAGCCTGTAGTATGTCTTTAGTAAACTATGGTTCGCTTTTTACCTCTTGAAAATAGAGTTCACATTAGACAAAATAATCATTTAATTATTTTTTAATATTTATGAACCTAATATTTAGGACTTTGATTTTCAGATCCCTTCGTAACTAGAATTCACTTTCCAATAAATGTAAGAAAATTTCATCCACTCTTTTGGGCTATTTTTGTTAATAAAATTCACTTTTCACTCCATTAGGAATAATAAATTTCAGTCACTTTTAGTTCACGCTAGAAAAGTTTTGACCATTTTGTACTCCTTTTAGGTATATATGGGTTTTTCGTTGATAAAATTTTAACAAATTAATTTATGTCTATAAATAAAAGCACAAAATACATTTTTTACTTATTGACATGATACACACATGCAAAGGATGTACACTAAACTAGTTATATCAAAATTAGCAAGAATATATTATGCTATTAGCTTGAACATATCAATGAATCTAGAACATTCTAACATATACTAAATAACACTATCAACTTTCAACACAAACCTGAGCTAAGATCCAACCAACAAGCCAATCTATATCACTTCTGTGATTTGCGATGACAAGAGCATGTTCTTTACCTAGAAAGATCAATGTTCACCAATCATAACAATCGTGTGAAACTGAGCTAACAAAAGATTACGATAAGATCTGCAACATAAAAATGGAAACAAAATTTAACTTACCCATTAGATTAAATGTCTCGGGGTCGGCGTACACTTTAATCTGCAACCACAAAACCTCATCAATGTAAAAAGAGATCTCATGTGGCATGCATTAAAAGAAAAAAACAATGGAAAAGAATGTCAAAAATAGTATCTCAATCATGTCTCTCTTGGTTCAAATGAAGTTGAATATTTACCAAGACACCAACTCCACATTTTAAAAAAAAAAAAAATAAGGATAAAATTCCAATCGATATACCGGACAATTGAAAAAATTGGAAACACAGATGAGAACAAGCAAGAAGGAAACCTTGTTGCAATTGCAAAAGTGAGACACGAATATTTCAAAAAAGTGCGACAGTTTTTTAAAAAAAAAAGATAAAAACATTCAGATCACATAGAAAACCATTCAAGCAAATTTTATATTGAAGGCTTTCTGAAACACTATGACACTGACACCAACTTAGCTTCCAATCCCAAAAGTCCAAACTTAATCTATTGGTCTCTCTAACTTTCATTAGGATAACAAAACTAAAGTGAAAATCAGTTCACTATAGGTCGTGTAGTTAATAGAACTACAAATGAAATCAATGAGATGAGGCACACCAACCCATACAGTACTTTGTTAGAAAATAAGCCAAAAAGAGAGCATCCAACAGATAAAACTACAACCATACCCATCAAAATATATAAAATGACTCAGTTCTTAGCTAATTGCTACCAGTGATTTTTAGGATCACGAAAATACTATTTTGAAGCTATAAGGAAATAACTCACAGTCCAAATATCCCAACACCAAGTACCAGTAAATAATGTCATGAAATTTATACTGGAGCATGAATCAAACATTTAAACTAAACATCACCCCCTCATTAATAAATTTTAGGATCATGACAATTCTCATCAATTCATGCAAATTAACATAACATCCTAAGTGCATTAATTACCTTTACACCTGCCCACCAATCAACTAACCACACAAGTTCCAGCCATAAGAGCTCTGCAACGATTCTATTAATCCTCCTGTATGTGCTCTTCGAAATTGGTCGTACAAGGACAAAGCAAGTAGCCTGTGTGTGATTCAACCATTAAAGCACAATAAATTAGCTTCATCAATTTCATATTAGTATAAATCATAAACAGGCAGCCAACAAACCAAGATCCCAGAAAAATAAAAAAGAGAAAACCCAGATGGTGATTCCAAATAGTAAAATAAATCCAGCATACTCAAAAATGGTGATTCCAAATCAAATTGAAAAAGAAAAAAATAAGAATACCAAAATCTTGGGAATCAAGAATTACCTGAATAAGATTGATAACAAGACCCGAAATGAAGAAGAGAACGCCCAACGGAACGATAACAGCTGCAGCTGCAATCGCCATAGACTAACACTCCCAAAAAAGCAACCCACAAGAAAAGTAATCTGTAGATGTAAAAAAAGATCGGGGAATTAATGGAAGAAAACTGGAAGAGAGAGAGAGAGAGTGCTGATGAAAAGTTAAATTGGGCTCAATAAATAGTTGCACATGCAAAGCGAAGCCTGGTATTTAAGTGGAGAAGGGTAGCGGGGCTGGCCCATTATCCACCGAGTTTAGAAGGCTATGATTGGTTCAAAGGGCGGGTCACAGACGGATTTCTCGGTTATCAAAAAAAATAAAAACTAGTTGCACATCAAAATTGTCATCTTCACACAAACCCAATGTTTTGAATGGTGTTGATTTCACCTTTTGATAGAAAACCAACTTGAAATGCTCTTTAGTATATAAACATTTAAGAAAAATACTTACAAAGAGTCGCAACTTAAATTTTTAGAGAAATTAAGAAAAACTCAATTTTAAAAGGCCTTAACAAATAAACCTTAAAGAAATAGAGAAAATGGGTAAGAAGGTTCTTATTACTACTTCAATAAGGTATTAGCATTTAAAGTAGTTGCTAACATGCGGTTATCCGACGATTTAAATTATTTGGCTAACTAGGAAAAATAGATTAAGTAAAACGAAAGATAATTTTTTTAAGACATTTGAAAAGAAACTAATTTAACACTTGGAAAAATTTGGAAAGACGAGTTCGATAAAAGGCAATTTATTTTAAGAAAACAAATCAATGCAAAGAAACAAGTTCGTCTTTTGGGGAATTTGATTAAGTTAATTAAAACCAAAGTTAGAGCAAATTACAATCAAAGAAATACAATAATAAGAGAAAGATAGATTTGGGCTCCTGCCCAAATTCAGAATATTGGGCTAACAGGCCCATTTTCATCCTGTCCTAATTCTAAATTTTTCAGTCCTTTAAGACTGTTGCTACTGCTATTTGCGTTTTGGCCTGGCCCATTTACCACACCTGCTGAAATTCATGGGTTTAGCCCATTTTCATTGTGTATTCAATGTAACACTGTTTGTCTACGTATGTATATCCGCGGTATATCAGCTTCCTTTTCAACTTCATGACAATCCAATTTTAATGAGGCTGACTCAAGATGAAAACAAGCAATTGGGCCTCCGTGGCCCATTTCAAAGATGCAAGGGAGATCGAAGGAGAGTCCGGTGGACTCAAAGTTGCTCACATACATCATATAAAGATACCACATAAGACCAGTGCACATTTAAATGAAATCAGAAAGCTGGTAAATAATGTGCATGCTACTGTTAGAATCTTTAAAGGAAATGAAACATCATGAATAAATGAGAAAGCATGATGGAGATTTGATCATAGCATGGGATGAGCTAAATTAAAAGATTTGACACAGCCTATAAGACAGGAAGAATTCTGCTAACTAAATAGAGACAAAAACATAATCTCAAAAGCAATTTAAATTACTCAAGGATTAATAAAATAACCAATATCAAGTTCAATCTATAGAAGACCACATCAAAACAGTGATGCATAACAATTAGTTAGAACAGAACTTAAAAGAGAGGAACTAACGCAGCAAGGGTCAATTGGAGACACGACAAAAAATTAATCACTATAGGAGAAGGAAGATCAAATATTTACATTGCAGCCTAAGGTTTACACCCCAAAATTGAAGAAACTATATCCTACAACTTGAATCTAAAGATAAGAAAACACACTGATCAAACTGAATCATGTAAGACATTAAGAAATTATTTTTATGCACCTCTTTAAGATGCAACTAAAGGCTGCCTACTGCATCAACATTTAAGCCAACATGCTATAGATCAAAGCAAGATGAATTAAAGCATTATGAGTAACAAACAGAGGGGGCTACACATTGAAAGTAATCAAACTTTTATCAAGGCACACTTCAATATTAAATGAAAATAGAATCACACAGAAATGTCCTAGGAAATATGAAGGGGCTGATCATGCAATGGATATACACATGGAGAGTTCTTTAGTCGTCTAGGAAAGGAGGAAAAATAAACACGGTTTTATCCAAATAATACTCAACTAGACAGTGAGACCAAATGAGTTTGCATTTGAAATGAACTACACAGCTTACACTACCAGATTTGACAACGAGAGGAACCACACATTAGAAGCTTACAATTTCAAAGGGACAAGGTAGTTCATGAGGGTCGAAAACACGAAATCTGTATAATAAAAGAAAGCTAACAGCTAGGCCCCAAACATAAAAGTAAGCAAGTAAAAATTAAGAAATTCTCACACTAAACATAAAGCAAGACAAACGAAACTCCTAATCAATCTTAACACATGAAAACTAAAACACGATTAAGAACATCAAAACAGAAAATATAGAAATTAAATAGAATAAAGCTAAGAAAAGATTTTACCTAAATCTGAAAGAATGAAATTTCAGGTCTAAACCTTCGATGAGAAAAGTGTCCTCTCAACTTCGATTCGCAATGAAAACAGGAGAATGAGAGGGCTATTTATAGGGTTCGAAATTTTTGAGAAAAGATACCCAAATCAATGTGGGATTCGTCAGATTTTTCGTACGAAATAGTACCAAGATTAAACGGATTTTTGAAAGGGATTTGAGAAATTGCAGGGCGTGGCTTGATTCTGGAACGGCTACTCGTATAAGGCACGTGAACTGAACGAATGAGGGGGATGACAGGCTGAGCGTCGTCGTTTGAAATGGATTCTGTTCTTGTTGGTGGAGTTTACGAGGAAGAAGAAGTTGAGAAAGTGGCGCATCTGGGGACTTTCGTGCGTTCTTATGAGGGGAAAAAGAGAGGGGAGCTGAGGCGCGTGGCCGCGTGGGGTTGGGTGTGAATTAAGGTATTCTTTGGTACAAAAAATTAATAACCAATTAGTAGTACAAAAAATTAATAACCAATTAGTAGTACAAAAAATTAATAACCAATTAGTAGTACAAAAAATTAATAACCAATTAGTAGTACAAAAAATTAATAACCAATTAGTAGTACAATGATTAGTAATGCATGTTATATTTTTTATCGAAGTGTTTGGTTTATTACTTTCGATCTCATCTTGTGTTTGGATTAAAATTGAGTGTGTCAATGGAACGGTAGGCCGGTTATTTTAAAAAAAATATATTTTTCCAATTTTTTGGGTATTTTATAATGTACAATTAGAATTAGATTTTTTTTTAAAATTATTTCAACCATACCAGTTTCTCTTCGAATTTGGTACAGTTCCATTAATTTTTTCAGTTTTTTTTACTTGTAAAGTATCACCTCAAATTACACCATTGTTAAAATATTTTTTCCGCAAGTGTGCTCTTGAATAAGCACTTCAATTCTTCACCAAGAAGTAAAGAATGTAAAATCTTGAAGCCATATTATTTTATCTTAAACTTTTAATAAGAGTGTTTGCATAGATTTGTCGTATTGTTCAATGGAGTATCTATTATAGTATATTTTAGTTTTATACCTAATTAATTAAAGGCTAACTAAAAAGCAAAAGGTCATGTCCCGTCACTAGAAGCCTAGAGCCCAATTTATATTTATATTTACAAAAAATTATAAAACATATTTATATATTAAATTTAACATATTTTTAAAATAAAAAATACATATACATACATATAAGGTTATTTGATTCGGTACGGGAATTTTTCAGTTTTTTTATAAATTAAAAAGACCATCGAGTTGCTAAGGACGGTTATACACTTAAATTGTCACGACCCAACCCATCGGGCCGTGCGGGTACCTACTCTAACACCTAAGTAGGAGAACCCTCGATCCCCAAACAGTTAAAGACATGCGAAAGATTAAGAAAACTTGAGATAAAATAACATTCGTGAGATTTTTATATAATAAATAGTTTTCAACGATTCAAGTTAAGACTTGTAAAGTAATTAACATCTCAGGGATCTAGTCTAAACAGGTACAAGAGCTTCTAAGATTTACAAGGCATGTAACATAATAACAAATGACGCAGCTCCCACCACATGGAAGGAAAAATAAGAGTTGTTGGAGATTGTCTTCGTCTTCACCTATGAAATATCATTGACCCTGCAACCAGACTATGCCAAAAAGACATAACTAAAGTAGTATCAATACAAACCACACGTACTGGTAGGCATCATCGGTCAACCCGATACCTACTGCATAATATAAGGAAATCGACTAGCAGGGAACATGCAATAAAATTGTACACCATTCGATCCTCATCCTCCTACCCTTACCATTTCCGAACACCTTAAATCGCACTAGTATACTTGGCTCTAACACCTTACTCGCTCCGCTCCTGATCATGACTTAGCCATTCTATCTCACAGAGGAGACCCCAAATATAACCACTACCAATTCGGTCAACCCCTCACGACATACCCTTATTTGTTCCACATCACCGCTCAACCCTTGACCCCATAGTACATGTTATAAAGGCTCGCTAACCATTTCAATACGAAACTCCTTCCTAGGTACGACCTAGCTACGACACAAACACTTCCCCACTGCTCCACTTTTAAGAACACAGAGATCCTCTCTAAAGTAATACATAGTAACACTTGGAACCTCAGTCCCCACTTCCCATACCACATCCCGATTGAACTTGACCATTCACAGTTCATTCAGTAACGAGATATATAACAAGTAAACACGGCATGGTAAAAATGCACATATACGAAATGCATAATTCAATTATCATTCAGGAGCACCATACAATCACCCATTATCAATGACATAGAGATATGAACAAAATAATCGCAAGTAATTCTCTCATGGAGCCCACACCCAAACTGTTAGTGTGTCGGAACGTGACACCAGATCCAATATATGTGTCGGGACGTGACACTAGATCCAATATAGGTGTCAGAACGTGACACCCGATCCAATATATATGTCGGAGCGTGACACCTGATCCAGTCAGCACAATCACAATCACAATCACATCCATAATGAACAATACTCAAATCATGCAATCGAGTGATAGGTTCATGGCATGTAATTATTCATAATTAGTCGTTCCCTTGAGTTCGGTTCACGTTTCTCTATTCTCATTCAGGTACACATAACATGGGACCAATAACAAGCATGTAAAACACAAACTAGAAGTCGAAACACCCTCTAAACCTATCCCACAGGACAAGATTTCTTTCTACGATGTCCATCTTACTCAAGAACTGATAGTATATATCTATAATCATCCCTTTTTCCGTACCCGTAGGCTTACGCATGAATTCTACTGTCAATTAACAATATACTACGCAGTGAACACAAATTTAAGGCTACTCAATTAAATAAACCTAGCCTACCTGGGCGCCAAGTAGTTGTAGAGGGATTTTAGCTCCAATCCTGGTTTTCGAACCTTGAGATGGTAGATTTGACTGAGAATCTGCAAGCTATCGTCATCCTTGCACTAGAAATATCTTCCTCCTTCCTTCCCAAGCCTAGAGCAGCCTTTTAAGGGTTTCTAGGGTGATCTTCGCCTTTTTTTGGTGTTTTGGAAAAAAGGAGAATTAAGGTTTCGCGTCATTTAAGTTATGCCCCGACCATCCTGCTCTGGCGCTCCGTATCTCGTTGGAGCACCACCGCCCTAGCGACATCTGTCCCACTTTGGCGGGATGATAGGCCCAGTTCTCTTGACATTTTTCCTTTCCTAAATAACGACGGTTTGGGTTATTACAGTAGATACCAATTTACCCCCTTGTTCATCCCCGAATGACTAGCGAAGGGATGAGCATGAACCCTTTTTGGGGTACTTCTAAACTAACGAGTTGGCCTATTACGGAACCATGAAGGATAGTGGTTTCCAGGTTTTTAAGCACGAAGGGTTCTTTACCCAAGGGACCGGCTAGGGAAAATGAGGGAACACACGGGAAAAAGGAATACGCTGACTGGTCTAGTATGACCCCGCCAAAGCGGCAGGCTTCCTGCTGAAGCGGGGTCGTTGTGGCGATCACCCTCTCGCTGTAGCGGGAGATTGAAAACAGTAAAAAGGGGGGAAAGGGGGAATGGATCCCTTTCTCCCTCAAAAACTCCCAAAACCCTTTCAATCGCCTTGCTCTGAACGTCAATTTCAAGGTACTGTTCGTGTCCCTTACGCTCTTTACTTCAATACTTACTTAGCTACAATTGCATGACGTTAACTGATTGATTAGAAAGGCCTTGGGGTAGCTATTCAAAATTATGAATATAGGTTGCTTGAATTTCTAGAAAAAACATAGCATGGACACTTCCCTTACGTTCACAATTTCTCAACAATGTTATGAGCGTAAGGATTTCACAAAAATATTATCGAAATGATTTCGAAAAGGGTGGTGGCAGTTGAATGGTTTTCTTGCTGTAAAACTAGGATTCATACATCATTTAGGGATTATTTTGCTAGAATAATTACATAATTAGGTTCTAGGGTACTGTATAGATGTTGATCTACTGAAATCTATTAAAAATGAGGTTTTTGGGGTGAAGGGGTGCCATGATCGCTCCTGAAGTTTGTCCCAAATAGAGGTCGCGGCCTCCATCTCGCTGTAGCGGCCTTCTTCATCCCGCTGTGGCCATTGCTTCTGTAATAACCAGCCAAACCCAAGAAACTTCTGATATCTGTAGGAAAGGTAGGTTCGGGCCATTGCTTCACTGCCTCTATTTTTTGAGAATCCACTTGGATCCCTTCGCTAGACACAATATGCCCAAGGAAGGCAACTGATTGCAACTAAACTCACATTTGCTAAACTTAGCGAATAACTGGTGATCTTTGAGAGTCTGCAGAAAAACCCTCAAATGAGTCACAAGTTCCTCCTCATTCCTAGAGTAAATGAGGATATCATCAATAAAGACGATAAGGAACACGTCCAAATGCTGCTTGAACACCATGTTCATCAAATCCATGAAAGTTGCATGAGCATTGGTTAGTCCAAATGACATAACTACAAATTCATAATGACCATATCAAGTTCTGAAGGCTTTTTTCGAAATGTCACTATCTCTGACTCTGAGCTGACGATAACCGAATCTAAGGTCTATCTTCGAAAAATGACTAGCACCCTGAAGTTGGTCAAACAAGTCATCAATCCTGGGGATAGGGTACTTATTCTTGATTGTGACTTTGTTTAACTGCCGATAGTCAATGTACAAATAGAGAGAACCATTTTTCTTTTTAACGAACAACACTGGTGCACCCCATGGGGAAATACTGGGTCAAATGAAACCCTTATCTAGAAGGTCTTTCAACTGCTCTTTCAATTACTTAAGCTCAGCTGGAAAGATTATGTAAGGAGGAATAGAAATAGGCTGGGTATCTCGAAGGAGATCAATTCCAAATTCAATTTCCTTTTCGGGAGGAACTCTGAGAAGATCTTCTGGAAATACTTTTGGGAACTCATTAACTACAGGAACTGACTCAAGAGTTGGGGCTTCAGAGCTTAAATCCTTAACCCAAACTAGATGATAGAGGTACCCCTTAGAGATCATCTTTTTGGTCTTAAGGTAAGAAATGAATCGACCCATAGGCACTGAGCTACTACCCTTCAATTCTAAGATTGGTTCATCTAGAAACTGAAATCGAACGATCCTAATCCTACAATCACTACAACATTTTAGGCTTTCATCCACACTTGTAAAGTGTGGCCTAAACTAGCAAAAAGTGTGGCCATTAAGAAAAGGCAACACTTTTTGACTTTAGGCAACGCTTTTGGGGGGTGGCCTAAAGAGGCGTAACCTTTGACCTTAGGCTACACTTTTCAAGTGTTACCGTTGCATCTATGCTTAAAAAGTGTGGCCGAAGAGGTCCAAAGGCCACGCTTTGTAGCATCTCATTGGCCACACTTCTATTTTATAAAACTACATTTTCTAGCGTGGCCTTTGCTTTGTTATTGGCCACACTTTATAAGTGTAGATTTTTATACCTCTTCAACAACAACACTTATAAAGTGTAGCCTTTTCAAATGTACATACTATATTTTATAATCAATAAACCACACAATTGGCATCCCTCTAGCCACACTTTTAAAGTGTGGCAACGTTGTTTAGAATTTTTGTAGCCACAATTTCTAATGGAAAAATAATAATTTTTTTTGGATAGATTCACTAATCACATAATTGTATAACTAGAGAGGCATGGCATGTGCTTAGCACGGCACAACATTGACATACATATACTGAAATCAGAGGTTAAATACTCACAAATAGAAGTGATTTTAATAAGACATGGATATAATATAGCTATACTTAAGACCAACATGCAACAATCTAAATTGTAGTTATCATTTTCGTCATATTTCTTGTTGCAAGTATGGCTCAATATCAACACATTTTTCAACTCCGTAGTTATTCAAAGCTAGTTCCTTTTCTTTGCCAGTAGGTTGCTTGGTGACTCGGTCTGCATGAAAGTAAAATTAGCTTAATGACATTCTTATGCAATTATCCTTTAAAAATATTCAGTTGAAAAACAATATAATACCTTTTACTAATAAATGATTTCAGTGCCTTTTTATGTGCTGCACTTAGAACTCGAGTCATGATCCCTCCTTTATTCCTGGCACTATATGCATCTGAAGCTCTAAAGCAATAGTTGGTTATCAATTACTTTTGATGTGTTGCCTGGATATACTTGAGCAAAGATTTGTTCCAAAATCACTATTACATATTGAAAGTCATTTAATAATCTATGGGTGATAATTGTAGTTGATGTTCATATAAAAAAGACATGGTTATCCTTATTATATGTACACTGCAAATCAGCTTAATGACATTCTAGTTGCTGCACACATCACATTTATTGTATGACCTGCTTAAGAATTCGCCATGTTTAACTAAGTTTATACAACTTTTTTTTGAGAAAAATTGGAAAATAATTGAAATGTATGCAGAACTTTCAGTAAAAGAAGAAGCAACCCAAAAAATTGATTGTTACAAACAAAGAAAGTGCTGCAAAAAATCACCAACACAAAGAGCTAAAATAAACACCAAGATAGAAAAATGAAGCAAGTTCAAAAATGTTTAACAGAGGAAGAAGCTGATGAAATTTGAGACGCACAAAAGGGTAAAATCAAATTGTGAAAGAGAAGAGAAAGAGATAAATAAGAATGAGAGGAACTGAAGAAACCAAAAATGTCAATTTGTTCCTGCCAACCATGTTATCATCAAAATGCCAGTCTTTTTGGGTCTTCATGCTAAAATATACTTTGTATGGACAAGAACCAAAGCAAGGAACAAATACACGGATAAACAAAAAAACAGATATGGTCAAAATGCAAGATAGATGTACTTGTGGATAGTTTCACATTCTCACCTTGCAGCAGTGTAGTAGATGATGCTCAGCAAATGTATGCAAAGAGTCTCAGCTTGTTCCCACATCAAAACTTTTATTTGAACAATTGAACCAACCATTCAAACTGATATACACCAACACAAACATTCAGCATGGACAACTGATTCTTACAAGGGTAGGCCAAGTCATATAAATAACAGTCAAATTATGACAATCTATACAACACTTAGGAATCAAGATTTGTCATACAATATTACAACAGTAGAGCTAAGTAGAGATGTAAAATCATGAAAATTTATACAAAATTAGAACAGGTAGACTCATAACACATTTATATAAAATAGTTGCCAGAATTGCTCGTAATTTTATTTGAGTTCTTCACTTATTATAACCAGAATTGCATCTATTGCAACAAACGAGATGATATCAACACAAGAAACAATATCAGGTTATTCAACTTCAACTAATCTCTTAACCACATTAATGAATGAGAAGCCTTAAAATATTAATTAGGATTGGCTTGCTTTTTAGTCCAATTTCCAATATTTGAAGTGAAATTAAAAGGCACAGATCCATCACTTCCCTCCAAAGATCAAATTTAAAAATAAAGAAGCAAAATAGAAACAGGAACAAAGCAAATTCAGTAAGAACATAAAGAAACTCTGTATGTGAAATAGGGGAAAGATAGAACGACTTTCAAATTTTATTATCGTAAACTAAATATGCATGCAATGCATCAAAAGAGAAGTGACTTTATTGCCATGTACTTCCTTAAATTTATGTGTCTCATAGTCATACTAAAAAGATATTTCATTATGTATAGTCCTTAACTCTTGCAGAACGAGAAGAAATCTCAAATTTTGTTAAGATTTGTGAGAAGATGTCAAAGCCCTACCTGAAATGATGTTGGTGAAGAAAAAGATTTTGGCTGAAGTAAATTGAAGCAGAAACGTAACAGCTTCAAAACCCAACCTCCTTGTAGTGTTGACATAGAAGATGTCAAAATTTGCCTCGCTGAAATGTTGGAGAAGAATAAAAACTTGTTTTTCCAACCTAATGCCAAAATTGATTTTGGTAAAATGTTAGGGAGGAGGTGTGTTCTTGAGACTTGGAGAGAAAAGGCTTGTTCTTCAGACTTGGAGACAAAAGGTCAGGCGTGATTTTTTTCTGATATGGGGGAAAAGAAAGTTTTTATGTTTTATGAATAATTGTTTTTGCCCAATAAAAATTGGAGGGAGAGTTAAAAATGTTGGAGGGAATATAATATTTTAGTGAAAATTTTAAGGCCACCTTTGTAATGTGTTGTTTTTACAATTAGAAAAATAGAACACTTTAAAAGTGTGGCCATATATGTAAATAGTTATTGACAATTATATCATAGGTAACAACGCTTATAAAGTGTAGCTTATACCATTAAAGAGTATACTTTACAAGTGTTGCCAATATTATTGAAGCCAAAAGTTAAAAACTTGAGCTACGCTTTAAAAGCGTCACCAAAAATATTTTAGGCAACACTTTATAAGCGTTGTTCAGATTTAGTGTGGCTGTAGGCCTAAAATGTTGTAGTGAATTGACTGAGGCATAACATGAATGTAACCAATCCATGCCTAAAATGACATCAAAGTCTACCATTTCTAACTCTACAAGATCTGTTGAGGTGACTTTCTGAGAGACTACAGAAAGAGACTATGACAGGGCAATTTCTGTATACCCATCTAGTTATAACTGGGTCAACGACTAGAGTAGAGACTAAGAAGGGTTCTGAAAATGTTTCTGGACTGACACCAAAATTTACTGCTATATATGGAGTTACAAAGGAAAGAATAGCCCCTAGATCTAATAAAGCATAAACATCTAAATTAAAAATTTGCAACGCACCAGTAACCACATCAGGAGAATCTTCCTGATCCTGGCGAGCCTGGAGAGCTTACAATTTGTTCTGGTGCTGACCGCCACCTGTACCAGATAAAGTACCCTGCTGAGTCGGGCGACCTGCTGGAGCTGCTGAAGTTGTAGACTGAGCCCTTCCATTATTACCTCCATGTCCCTTATTAGAAGAAGGGAAATCCCTCAACTTATGGCCAGACTAACCACATCCAAAACACCCTTATTTCCTTGCAATACACTCGCCCGGATGGTTCTTACCACATTTTGGACAAGTTGGGTAGGCCGTATTACCTGAAACACTCCCTTGAGACTTAGAGCCTGATGCCTTACCTTTTTTATCCTGTCGAAACCTGGAGGATGGAGCACTAGCAGGTGAAGGTGCTGGGGCTGAAGACTTTTGCTGAAACTGCGAGTGATTTCCACCACCCGATTTCTACCGAGAGTACTCATAGTTGCATGTCCTAGACTTTTTGTTATCCTTAGCATGTTCCCTAAGCTTATCTCTCTCAACCTGCTGAGCATGAGTCATGAGCCTAGAGATGTTCATATCTTCAAATAACATAGCGTTTCTGCACTCTATTCTCACTAAGTCAGATACCCCAAATAGAAACTTACTCATATGAGCCTTGGAATCGGCAACCATAGATGGAGCATACCTAGAGAGATGGGTGAACTTAAGTCCATACTTTTGGACCGACATAGAACCTTGCCTCAAATTCATGAATTCCTGAGCCTTAGCCTCCCTCAACTCTCTTGGAAAGAATCTGTCCAGAAAAGTTCCAGTAAAGCATTCCCAAGTCACATGAGCTGCATTCTCACCCCTGTTTTCTTTCCACTGCGTGAACCATATGTGAGCTACATCCTTGAGCTGGCAGGACACCAACTCTACCCTATCATTTCTAGTTCCTTGCATCACTCCAAAGATTTTCTTGACCTCATCAATGAAGTTCTGGGGATCTTCTCCAACTTGCGACCCTAGAAACTCAGGTGGATTCATCCTAACAAAATCACAGACCCTAGCCACCATCGATCCACCACTAGCATTTGTAGGAACTGGAACCTTGTGATTGTTCTGGTTAGTCACACTCTGAGCCAAAAGCTGAATCGCATTCCAAAACTCTGCATTTGAAACTTCTGATCTGGGACTGGAAGAGCTACGTTAGCGTTGCGGGCATTCATATTCCTTGCGTAAGCTCTACGAGGAGGCATGATCTGAAACGCATAACGACGAGTTAAAAGGTAGATCATACCCACGCACAATAAGAATAGAAAGAAAGTGAAGTTTTCCTAAAACACTTCGTAGCCTCCCTCTCATTAGATGTGGTGCAATGCACACCCATGAAAAGGACTCTACTTAGTGCGATTTCCAGACATCGTAGAACTCTTAAACCTAATGATCTGATACAACGGTTGTCACACCCCGAGGCTACCCCCAGGACGCGGACACGGGACCTAGTATAACGAGTGACCCAAGTTAACCCTGAGTTGGCATATCATAAGCATACTAAAAGATTACTGAATAAAACATACAATGCGGAAGCTTAAAACAATAATTAACTAAAAGTGGGGAAATACCCACTAACTATTCTGAATATAAAGAAACTATGAGTTTAATAACAACTGAAATATCAAACTCTAAACTAAAGCTGAATCTGTCTATGTCTGAAATAAAGCCTCTAACTGACTAGAGCTGACGGGACATGCCCCCAGCTCACTTCTAGCAAAACTGAATCTGAAAGACTGAAAATAGAAAGATAACATGTCAATCATCCTCGAAGAATGAGGACTCACCACTGATGTTGCTGAACTGGAGATCGGGAATCGATCTATGCGTGATCTAAATGATGAGGACCTGAACCTATATCATGAAAAGATGTAGTGCAGAGTATGCGTCAGTACTTAAAAGGTGTTGAGCATGGATGATAGGATGAAGCTGAACAATATATACATAACTGAAATAGAGCATACTGATCAATGACATAATATGAACATGAATAATTTGCTAAACATGCTAAATATGAACTAACTGAATGTAGTGACCAAGTACATAACATGTTGAAACTGAATACTGAAAATGAAACTGGTAACTTGGTCAATACACTAGAATCTGACTGTGGGAGCTACTAATAACCGACATAAAACCATATGAGCTAAATGTGGAGTCTGATGTATACGCCCCATCGAGAGGACCCAATATACCTTGCCAAGGGTATAGAGGCATGACTGGCGTGATCACTAAGTATAATGCCCACAGAGGGGACTTACCTACGGGGGCATGTGGTTCTAGGACTATGAGGGTGATTGACCCTAGTCCAACTCGGTATTAAGCCTACTCCCAACTGATTATGTAAGTAACACGTTATAACTGAATTCTGTAATACTGAATAGCTCAAATATACTGACATGCTAACTGAAAATGCAACATTAATATACTGATAATGAAACATTCTTAACTGAAGCATGTATAACTGAATAAACTGACCTAGCAAGTGTAATTCATGAACTAAACGAATCTACACAACTAGGGTTCTAAGTTTCAATCAAGAACTAAGCAATAATTCCACGAAAACATGATAATCTAATTTGGATTAGTCTAACAGCTGAATCACAACAATATTCTGAAGTTCTAGAAACCCTATCGTCTAAACATCATAAGGGAATCAAGAATCTGACTGAATTCTAGGGACCTAATGGGTGAAAGGAACCCACTAATTAAATCCCACATACCTGGTGACGAATTCCACGGAGAAATCTTTCGATTTTAGGGCTGGAGCTGGAGGAAACCTTGTTGCGTTCTTGGAAAGGGTTGGTCGACTCTTTCTCCTTCTTTTTGTTCAACTTGGTGAATTTTTGGAGAATGAGTTGACTAGGGTAAGTTCTAATTAAGTTACTAGGCTAAAACTGACCAAAACTACGTAGTTTAGGGGTTAAACGATGTAGTTTAGGGGTCCAACGCATAGGGAAAAGATCAAACGACCCCTGACTTAAAAGATGTCGGGGCCACCGATGGATCTGACCGACGGTCCGTGGACTGACCCATGGTCCGTCCTGGTCAATCGTTAGTTGGTTTCAGAGACTTGGATCTGGGGTCTCGATCCACGGACCAGAACCACAGCCCATGGTCTGACCTACGGTCCATAGGTCCGATCGTGGGTCGACCCTTAGACATTTTTCTGGACTATTTCGGGGAAGGGCTGCAGGTGGCCATCCATGGACCTCATATACGGTCCGTGGATCACCCTATGGTCTGTGGGTGGTGCCCGTCGTTGGTACCTGCAACTTCTGAAATCTGCATTCTGGTCTGTCTAGGATACGGGGTGTTACATTGTACTTGTCTTGTATTTGTGAAAGCCTTGTACTCCTATTTTGGATTAGATGCTCAACTACTAACTGATGCCAGGTCTTGGGATGGTTCATGTATAGTTTTGTTGATCATCATTTCTCTACTTTGTTCTAAGCTCTTACTTCTTGTTGTTGGCTTCCTCTTGGTAGTCTGTTGCTTATGGCTCCGAGCTAAGGATTAGGTTTACCTACTGATGGGGGTGTAGTAGGTTCCATCATGACCTGAGAAATCGGGTCATGACACTTCGTCATTATGCTCCCCTTGAGGTGAGGATCGCATGCCCAGAAGTTGGGCGAAGATGAGATCAAATTCGTACCTCAAATGGTCCAAATACCATTCTTGAAAAGTTTTAATTTAGGAGAATTAAGGTAAAAAAAATGGAATTGATACAAAGAAATATAGTGAAAATCGATTTTAGCAAATAAAAGGAAAGGGAAATACCTTTGAATCTCTAGAAATGGGCAAGAAATGATCAAAATCACCAAGACCCGAGCTCCCTCAACAATGGGTTCTTTTTTTGAAGAATGAAAAAGGAGGAAGAATTAAATCCCCAACGATGACTAAAGCTCGCAATCAGACTGAACCGGAAGAACATGACCAGTTTTACCAGAATTGGTGTCCCTAAACCAGATAAATTACCGAAACCGGTCTACCGAAACTTTTCTGAAGTTTCGGCCCTATCCTATATCTACCGGGTTGGACCGGTACCGGCCAACCGGGACTCCGTTTCAATTTTTTTAATAACTTATTAATTATTATTTTATATTATTATATAATATATACTATTAGTTATTATATTTTAATATTATTATAATAATACATATAGTATAGTTATATTATTTAATATATAATAACTTTTATAGTATTACAATTTACAAAAAAGTTTAATTTACTTTTACTTTTTATAAAACTTCAATTTGAAACTTTAAAGTTTAAAGTTTAAAGTTTAAACTTTAAACTTTAAACATTAAACACTAAACATTGAACATTAAAGTAAACTTTGAACTTTAAACTTTAACTTTTTATAAAAACTTCAATTTGAAACTTTAAACTTTACACTTTAAACATTAAACATTAAATATTAAATATTAAACTTTAAACTTGAAACTTGAAACTTTAAGCTTTATACTTTAATTATAAACTTTAAAGTCTAAACTCAATGTTATATTAGGCTAATATTAAAATAGTTGAAAATTAAATTTATAAAATGACTTGCATTAAATATAAGAGACTATTTTAAAAGAAAATCAAAGCGAATAGCCGTCTATTTATTCAAATAAATAAATTGTACAAATACAAATATTAGTAAGAGTACCTAATCTACGCAACCACCTTCTAGTTTGTTTGAACTAGGTATCAAATATTATACTAATAATTGAACTTTTGTATCATTTCATAAGAAACATTTTTGGAACTTGTATTTGTCGTTCTTCCTCCATTGCTTCCATGTCATCGTCACTATTATCACGAAGTGTTTCATCTATTTCCTCTTCTATTTGGCTACTTAATTGTGGCAGTCCATAATATCTTCTTTCGACATTGACTCAATCTCTCAAGGAGGGGGAGTCATGAAGACCTAGCCACTACCTCAAAGTCCACAGAGGGGACCACGACTCGTGTCCATGACCATGGCTCGTGGGGCCTCTCGTGGTCCCTGGGCAGGTCACTTAAAGGGTTATTTTGGGAAATTCCAGTTTAAGTTCAATTAAAGTTAAGTCATTTTGGGTGAGTTTAGGGTCACTTCATAAGTCATTTTGAAGTCAAATTCACCTAAACTAAGTCATATTTTCACAACACCCAAATAATTCCAAAAGTTTATCTCTTCTCCAAAAATTCTATCTCTAGAACTTCAAGGAAGAAGAAGAAGGAAGTTGGAGCTAGGGTTCAAGATGCAAGCTCTTGTACTCAATTTATTTGGATTTCATTACTAAGGTATGGTACTCCTTCATCCATGGATAGCTTTCATCCATAGAGTCCTTTCAAAAACTAAATTTCAAAGTTATAAATCCCCAAAAGTTAGGGTTTGATTCCAATGGCATGGGTTCCTTTCAAAAACAATTCTAATGATTGAATTACTTTATATTATGATTGAATTGATGATTTATTATGGGTTTATGTTGAAATCCTTAAGAAGCCATGAAATCCCCTTATTTCCCAATTATGATCTAGTGATGTGGGTTTGTTGATTATAGAAAAATGTTATGAGATAATGCATGTAGTGATTGGGTTACTTGAATTATGATTATATCCACGTCTAATGTAGAAATTATAGATGAGTTGGTGGAATATGATCTATGGTCCTTGAAGGGCAAAGTATGAGAATTATGCATGATTGTGGGATCTATGTTTATGCTTTAAGAACACTTTGAGAGTAATGTGATTATGATTATGATCTAGTTGTTGTGTTGTTGAAAGGTTATCCTAATATACACACCTATGTATGAATATGATATGATGTGAAAGGTTTTCTCATAATATGATGATTCTAAAGGCTATTCTCACATATTGAATGTAGGAGCTATCTTATGAATTATGTTGGATTGAGTGTCAAGACATTTTTCCATGAATATGAACTTAATTCAAGACTTAATATGAATTCTGTGGGAATTAATGCTTAGAACCGAGTGGATAGAGATATGAGATTGAAGCCCTCACGATTGTAGAGGCCGGGTTTCTAGGAGCAATCTCTTGGGCTGGAAGCCCTCACGATAGTAGAGGGCGAGTTTCTAGTAGAAATCTCCTTATCCCATAAACTATGAGCCCTCATAGGTATTTAGCTAGTGGATCCACCTAAGCTAAGAGTATGGTT
This sequence comes from Solanum piurae, assembly GCA_029582685.1. Lineage (NCBI taxonomy): Eukaryota > Viridiplantae > Streptophyta > Magnoliopsida > Solanales > Solanaceae > Solanum > Solanum piurae. Next base: position 21,821 of record JAJOOO010015463.1, on the reverse strand, counting down.
CTACCTTAGGCAAGTAGGAAAACCCTTTTTTGGTGTGGGGTAGACACTGGATTCCATGCCAAGCTCACATGGTCTATGTCGATTAAGGCTTATCCCCACTATGATAGTATGAACAAGAATATTAATTATGAACTATAGTTACTCAAGAAGCTTTACTTAGTATGGGTGGGATTATGGGATCTTATTCATGCATTGCACAAGTAGTCTTTGAGGGTACTTATGGTATGGTTCTCTTATGGTATGATGATCTATGTAATGAATATGCTTATGACTTATGCTTTTCCATTATCTTCAAAACGATGCTTTAGCTTAGTAAATTGCATGCATTCAAATAAAATGTCCCTTTAGCATGTTTTCATGATTTTAATGCATGACTATCATACTTAGTGCATTTTTGTACTAACCCATTTTTTCCTACATTTTTCCCAAGTGTAGGATCCGGTTCTCAAGGTGGTCATCGTTGTGGCTAAAACATGGATTTGATAATTTCTCCTAGCTTGTTGATGAGTCCTCATGTTTCGAGGACGCATGATTTCACTTAGTAGTTTCTTTCCTTGTATTTCCTTTCGGACTATGTTGTATGGGCTATGGCCCTTTTTATTTCAACTATTGTAATAAATGGCTAGATTTAGACAAGTCTAGACTTCCACTTTCCTTTATGAAAATTTTGGACATGAAATGTGTTTTTACTCTTTATTATTCTATGCTTATGTTATGATATGCTAAATGTCTTACATGGTGCCTTACAGGGTTCTATGTGCCTTGTTACATCTAGGGGGTACCCCTAGGTCATGACAAAATACTATTTGAACACCCTATTCCTTAAGTCCATGAAAGTTGCATGAGCATTTATTAGTCCAAAAGACATAACTACAAAATGTCACTATCTCTAACTCTAAGCTGATGATAGCCCAATCTGAGGTCTAACATAAAAAAGAAAATAGCACCCTGAAGTTGGTTAAAAAAATCATTAATCCTAGGGATATGATATTTATTCTTGATTGTGACTTTGTTCAACTGATGATAGTCAATGAACATCCTGAGAGAACCATCTTTCTTGCGCATGAAGAACACTGGAGCACCCCATCGAGAGATGATGGGTATGATGAAGCCCTTATCTAGAAGGTCTTTCAACTAATATTTCAATTCCCTAAGCTAGGCTGGAGCCTTTTTGTAAGGAGGGATCAAAATGGGATGGGTATCTGGAAGGAGATCTATTCTGAAGTCAATTTCCTTATCGGGAGGAACTCCAAGAAAATATTCTGGGAAAACTTCTGGAACCTCATTTACTATTAGAGTGAATCAAGAGTTAGAGTTTCAGAGTTTGAATCCTTAACATGAACAAGATGATATATATACCCTTTAGAGATCATCTTCCTGGCCTTAAGGTAAGAGATAAATCGACCTATAGGCACTGAGCTACTACCCTTCCATTTTAAGACTGGCTCATTTGGAAACTGAAACCAAACGATTCTAGTTCTACAATAGATTGAGGAATCACATGAATGTAACCAATCCATGCCTAGAATGATATCAAAATCTACCATTTCTAACTCTACAAGGTCTGCTGAGGTGACTTTCTGAGAGACTATGACAGGGCAATTTTTGTATACCCATCTAGCTATAACTGGGTCACCAACTGGAGTAGAGACTGAGAAGGTTTATGAGAGAGTTTCTGGACTGACACTGAAGTTTACTATTTTATACAGAGTTACAAAAGACAGTGTAGTCGCTTGATCTAACAAGGCATAAACATCTACATGAAAGAATCGTAATGTACCAGTGACCACATCAGGAGAATCTTCCTGGTCCTGATGAGCTTGGAGAGCATACAACCTATTCTGGTGATGACCGCCACCTGTACCAGACGAAGCACCCTACTAGTTGGGCGACCTGCTGGTGCTGCTGGAGCTGTAGACTGAGCCCTATTGTTGTTACCTCTTTTCCCCTGCCTAGCAGAAGGGAAATCCTTCAACCTAAGGCTAGACTGACCACACCCAAAGTACCCTTCCCTACCTGCAAGACACTCTCCCAAATGGTTCTTACCATACTATGGAAAAGTTGGGAATGTCCTGTTACCTAAAGTACTCCCCTGAGACTTAGAGCCTGATGCCCTACCTTTCTAATCCTGTCGAAACCTTGTGGATGTAGCACTAGTTGATGAAGGTGCTGGGCAATAGTGGTTTGTTGAAACTATGAGCTATTCCCACTGCCTGAATTTTGTTGTGAGTATTCATAATATCCTGTTCTAGCCATTTTTTTGTCCTTATCCATTTCCCTAAACTTATCTCCTTCAACTTGCTGAGCATGAGTCATGAACCTGGAGATATCCATATCCCCTTACATCATGTTTTTATCAAATCGGATACTCCATAAAAGAACTTTCTCATTTGTGACCTCGAATCATCAACCATATGTGGAGCATACCTGGAGAACTGAGTGAACTTCAACCCATATTCTTGGACTGACATTGAACCCTTCTTCAAATTCATATTGTCCAGCAAAGCTCCAGTAAAACAATCCCAAGTCACAGGAGCTGCATCCGCACCCCTGTTGTCTTTCCACTAAGTGACCTAGATATAAGCCATATCCTTAAGTTGGTAGGATGTCAGTTCCACCCTATCAATTCCAGTCACTTACATCACCTCTAGGATCTTCTTGAATTCATCAAGTTTTATGGATCCTCACCAACCTGCGACCCTATAAACTCAGGTAGATTCATCCGAACAAAGTCTCGAACGCTAGCTGCAGCTGATCCACCATTTGTGTTTGTAGGAAATGTGGCCTACTGATTGTTCTGATTTGCCACACTCTGAGCCAAGAGTTGGATCACATTCTAAAATTTTGCATTCATAACCTTATGGTTCAGGACTCGAGGAACTGTATTAGCATTGCATACATTAGCATTCCGTGCGTTATCTCTATGAGGAGGCATTATCTAAAATGTATAACGACGGATTAGAAAGAAGATGTTGGCTCATACCCATGCACGATAAGAATAACAAAGAAAGTGAAGTCTTTCTTAAAACACTTCATAGCCTCCCCCTCATAAATATGGCGCGCTTCACACTCATGAAAGGGACTCTACTTAGTTCGGTTTTCAGACACCCTAGGACTCTCAAACCTAATTCTCTAGTACCAAATTTTCATGCCCCGAGGCTACCCCCTGACGAACATGAGACCAAGGATCACGAGTTACCCCTAGCTAACCCTGAGTCTGACATATATCATGCATACTATAAAAGTTAGTGATTAAAACATATACTATGCGAAAGCTAAACCAGTTGATATGTAAAATTGGGGGAAAACCCAAATGGTCTAAATATAAGTGAAATAAACTAAGAGTTTAGTGATAACTGAAACAACCACTGAACAACTCAAGTTGAATCTACTACTATGTCTGAAAAGCCTCTAACTGAGTTGAGTTGCTGGGACATGCCCCCAGCTAACTCTAACAAAACTGAAACTAAAAAAATATGACTAAAATGAAAACATGTCTATTGTCCTCGAAATATAAGGACTCACCACTGAAGTTGCTGAAAGTGAATCGAGAATTGATTCAAGCGTGATCTGGATGCTGAGTACCTAAACCTACATCATGAAAGGATGTAGCGCAGAGTATGCATTAGTACATGGAATGTACAGAGCATGCATGATATAGATACTAAGCTGAATAAAACATATATAAGATAAAATATACATAACTGAGCAATGATGTAATCTAAGCAGAGATATAGATACTGAAATATAACTGAAAATTAAATTGAATGCAATGATCAAGTACTAATCATGAAGATAACATGCTGAACTGTATACTGATATTACTGTTGAAAACCTGGTCAAATGCACTAAGAGTCTGACTGTGGGAGCTACCATTAACCGACATAAACCACATGAGCTAAACATGGAGCCTGATGTATATGCGTCATCGAGAGGACCCAATATATCTTGCCATGGGCATAAAGGCATGACTGCGGTGTGATCACTAATATTGATGCTCAATAGAGGGGACTTATAATCCTATGTGGACACGTAGTTCTGGGACTATGAGGGTAGGCTAAACCCTAGTCCAACTCGGTGTTAAGTCTACTCCCAACTGAATACATATGAAGCTAAAATACACTAAATACTGAATAGCTCAAAATAGTGACATGATAACTGATAATGCAATATATATATATATATATATATACTGAGAATGTGGCATTCGAAATCTGGAGCATGATTTTCTATTTAACTGACCTAGCAAGTATATTTCATGAACTAATAAAATTTACACAAACTAGGGTTCTCAGTTTTATACAAGGAATTATACAAAGTTTCCAAGAAAAAATGATATTTAGACTGTGGATTCTATAGAGACTGAAATCACGACAAATTCCCAAGATTTTACAAACCCTAGGTCTACACAAGCTAAGTAAATCAAGGAAATGATTGAATTCTAGGTCCCTAGTGGATGAAAGGAACTTACTATTGAAATCCCACATACTTGGTGACTAAATCTACGTAGAAATCCTTTGGATTTTAGGGCTGAAACTTCAAGAACACTGTTGCTTGTTCCTCAAAGAAACTGCCACCTTTTTTTTTTTTTTTTTTTGGTTCTAATTTGGATGATTTTTGGAGAATGAGGGTTCTGGGTATGTCTGCCTAGGTTATTAGGCTTAGACTAAGTAAAACGACGTAGTTTAGGCATCAAACAACGTAGTTTAAGTGCTCCAACACATAGGGAAAAGACCAAAACGACCCTGACTTAAAAGTTGATGAAGGCCATCCATGGTAGGACTGACAGACCGTCGTAAAGACTAGTGGCCGTCGTCTGGGGTCATCGTTCTTGCCATGCCCGACACGGCTTCATAAAAAGGATCATAACTTTTTACTCTGATCTTGGATTTTATCAAACTCGGTGGCATTGGAAAGAGTATTTAATTATATTTAATTTGATAGGCCATGAGACACTTAATTCATTTTGTGCTAAAATATATGACTGTTTGAAGTTGAACCAACATCCATTTTCCTCTAAATAATTGTTGACCCTCACCTATGGTCCGTAGGTCCAACCATGGACCGTACTGGTTGACTGTGGGTGGGATTAGAGACCATCAAATTTTCGACCCCAACGGTAGAACCAACCTACAAACCGTGTGTCAGACCACGGACCGTCGGTGGATTCCATGGTTCTGGCGCCAGGTCATGGAAAGCTGCATTTTTCTATTTTCTTAAATCTGAGGTGCTAGAGAGACCATCCATCTAATTCTGACATAGCCCGAACCTATTGCCTAGTTGAGACACAGTACTTGGAACTAGAAGTTATCTTAAGCAAACTCTGAGTATAACTATCAAAGCATATTTTATTAAAATTAAGAAGAAGCTATAAACTAAAACAATAACTAAAATAGATATCAAAGATACTTCTATTACAATTGAATACTAATGTTTGAAAGCCTTTTAACTTAATAAAATTATTTATTGGGACAAGTCCCCTAATTATGCATAATATAAGTAAGAAAAAGGATAGAAACAACTAAACTATGTCTCCATATGATGAGGACTCAAAAATTGCTGAATTATGAATAACTACTCAATACTTGAGCCTAAGAATGATCACTTGTATCTACATCACATGAAATATATAGCGCATAATAAGTATGCAATTACTATAGCGAAGGTAATGGGTATGTAGGAACAAAAGAAGTAGATAAATTCATATTTATCATATGTTGTAAGTGATATTACCATGAATTTTTCAATTTTACATAAACATCAAATGAGGAACAATGTAGTGAAAGATCATAAATAAACGTTTCCCAAAAAAATTGTATATCTGAGACCATGCTTATCAAAATAATAATTGAAAGGATGCATATGTAAACATAATTGTAACACCCCAAAAATTGCTAAGCTAAGACCTGAATCATTTTTTAGCGCCTCGCAACACTACTCTTAAAATTTGAATCAATTGTCGTAAGTATATGAGTTTGGACTGGGTTATTTTCTACTTGTTCGTGTTTTTAAATTCCTTAATCATGTGTTTTAAGAGTATATAATGTGATATAGGGTCATAAGGGGCCTCAAACACAAAGTCAAGTTCAAAGCATTTCTATTGACTAAGTTGCCACATGATTTCATATAAATTTCAACTTCAAACACTCATATCTCTTAGCATATATGAATTAGGTGGTTTATCAACAATAAAATTAAAGGTCTATGAGTCTTCTTTCCAATTCCATCAAGTTTGCCTTATTCTGAGTTTAGAATAAAAAGTTATGGTATTTTTACTGGAACATACCCGAGCTAGGAAATTGGGCAAACTCACTTGCTCAATCGGTGATCTGCTAAATGGATTGGTGAATTGATGAATTTGCTTGCTGAATTGTCCCGAAAACATTAAGCTTCTGTCTATTTAGGCGATCTAAAGTCCCAATTGGTGATCCACTGAGTTTTTTTGGCGAGGAGACCGCTAGATCGCTGATTTAGCCGACGTGATTCATTAAAAGGTAATTTTTTTTAAATTTTTATCATTTTCTTATATTCCTAAAGGTATTATTGACCTTTTACCCTATATCAATTTCCCTAAGTACATCTTACAATTTAATGATATTGTCAGTCCCCGAGGCTACCCCCTTGACTTAACACGATGGGGCCTAGGATCACGACTGACCCCAAGTTTACCCTGTGTCTGGAATATATCAGGCATACTAAGAATAACAGAATCAGACAAGTACTATGCGGAAGCTTAAACAATAGATAACTGAAAGTGGGAGAAACCCAACTCACTACTAGAAAACTGCTAAAAAACGATGGAACGAAAAGCGACGGACGACGTCGCTCCAAAAGGCGACGCCAATTGCCACACTGTCCGTCGCTTTTTAATAAAAATAATTATTTATAAAAATATTTTACAAGAAGGATGGAGGACATCTCTTAGTCCGTCGCCTTTTTTGCAGATTTTTGCACCAAATATATATATATATATATATATAATTAATAATTAATTATTTAATATAAGTAGAGAAGCTGTCCGTCGCTTTTTATTTAAAATAATTATTTATAAATTAAACAATAACGACGCCGTCTGTCGCATTTAATTTGTTTTATTTTAATAATTATTTAAAAAAAAAAAGAGATGGACGTCATCTCTTAGTCGGTCGCTTTGTGGTCAAATTATCTAGTCAAACATTTCTGAAAAGCGACGGACAACGTCTCTTAGTCCATCACTTTTTGGTCAAAATGCTGGTCAAATAATTCAAATATAGGTAGAGACGCCGTCTGTCGCTTTTTTAAAAAAAAATATTTGAGACAAATTGTGTTTTATTCATTTTCTTCTCTCTCTTCTCTCTTATTTTCTCCTTTCTTTCTAGCAAATTCTCTCCAATCCACCGGCCACCGCACCCCTCCACCACTGTCGTTGCTGCTATTGCTACTCTCGCTTCCGTTCGCCGTCTTCGCGCTGCCCGTCACTGCCGCTCACTACCTGTCGTTGTTAAGGTAAGATTATTATAGTTTGTTTTTCAATTCTAGTCATTATAATTGATTTGTTAGTTAGTATATTATTGTTTTAGTTTATTGGGTTGTGTTATTGTTAATTTGATTTGATTATTGTTAGTTAGGTAGAGAGTTCAAGATTTTTTATTTTAGGGTTTTCTTTTAAATTGGGTTAGTTAGTGAATGAATTAGGTGCTTTTGATTTTTGGACTAGTTTAAACTTGAGAATATGTAATTTGATTGTGAATTGGAATTTTTTTAATAATTTGATTGATATATTATTAGTTAGTAAAGTGTTACTTTCAAGTGAGAAATTAATAATTATAGTGTATATGATGAATGTTTGAATGTCATAAATATATATTGATCGATGAGGTTTTTTCTTGAATTAGAACTTGAATATATATAACTAATTGTTGGATTAGAATTTTATATATAACTAGATATGAACTTGAATTTAGAACTTGAAGTTGAACTCGAACTTGGAACTTGAATATAACTAATTAATTCTTGGATTAGAAGTTTATATATAACTAATTTTAGAAATTGGATATGAACTATGGAATTTAATTAGAACTTGAACTTGAACTTAGAACTTGAATTTAACTAATTCTTGGATTAAAAGTTTATATATAACTAATTTTAGAGATTATATGAACTTGAATATAGAACTTGAACTTAGAACTTGAATATAACTAAATCTTGATGACCTTAATTTATTAGAACTTAATAATTGAACTTAATTATATCTTGAACTTAATTTGAAATTAATTAATTAGAACTTTGAACATAATGTGAACTTTGAAGTGCTTAAAATCTTATTGAACTTAATATATTTGAATTTAATTATAACTATGAACTTAATTTATTATAACTTGAACTTTGTAGATCTTGAAATGTAGTATTTGTGAAATAATTAATTAGGTATAAAAGTAATAATAAATATAATTATTAATTAATTATAAATATATATTAACAATATAAATTAGTTTAATATAGTTAAATTATTATTAAATTTAATTTATAATTGAGCATCTATATTTTTGTAGATGGATCATCATTTGTGGATGTATAATATGCATTATGAAACTGGTGGTGGTTTGAAAGTTAAGTTTATTGACGGTGTTAGAGGTTTTATTGAACATGCTATGACACTTGATATTTTCCAGAATAATGAATTGGTTAGGTGTCCTTGTAGTGCATGTAGGTGCTTAAAATTTTATTAACCAGATACATTCATGGTTCATCTGTACCGTAATAGATTTAAGCCTAGATATTTTGTATGGGTTGATCATGGAGAAAGAGATGGATTGACTGGTATGTTTTATAATTCAATGCATAAGGATGAATATAATATGCCTGCACCACATGGACATATTAGGGTTGAATATGATGATAGGTTTGAACATGATAGGGTTCATGAAATGATCAATGATGCTTTCAGGGTTCTAGGTGGGATGGAACCCGAACAATATTTTGATGAAGCTCCTAATGAAGAAGCAAGGCGCTTCTATGATCTATTAGAAGAGTCTAGTCATCCACTTTGTGAAGAGAGTCCACATTCTGCCTTGTCAGTTGCGGTTAGATTAATGAATATTAAATCAGATTGGAATGTTCCTAATGCGGCTATGGACTCAATGGTTGATCTCTTGGGCGAACTAGTTAATCCGGAGTTTGACATACCTAAGAACTTCTATCAGGAAAAACGTTTGGTTTCCAAGTTAGGATTGGCTTATGATAGAATTCATTGTTGTGTTAATGGGTGCGTGTTGTTTTACAAGACTGATAATGAATTAGAAAATAGTAAGTTTTATGGACATGCTCGTTATAAGAGGACTCCTGCTAGAAAGATGGTTCCAGTTAAGACAATGCATTATCTACCTCTTATTCCTAGGTTTAAGAGGTTGTATGTATCAATGAGGTCTGCCCCACATATGAGATGACATCGTGAATACAGAAGGCCATCGAGTGTCTTGTCTCATCCATCTGATGGTGAAGCATTGAAGAATTTTGTTAATGTATATCCTCATTTTGCTAGTGACCCAAGAAATGTTAGATTGGAGTTGTATGCAGATGGTTTCACACCATTCTCTAATGCTGCTTTGCCTTATTCTTGCTGGCCTGTATTTCTTACTCCGTATAATCTTCCTACTAAAATGTGCATGAAAAGTCCCTACATCTTTCTAAGTTGCGTTATTCCAGATCCCCGTAATCCAAAAAGTTTGATTGATGTCTATCTACAACCATTGATAGATGAGGTCAAACAATTGTGGTTTGAAGGCGTTTTGATTTATGATATATCAACTAAGCAGAATTTTGTTATGTGTGCTTCTTTAATGTGGACTATTAAAGATTTTCCTGCATACGAGATATTGTTTGGTTGGATGACAGCTGGAAAGCTAGCATGTCCGTATTGAATGGAAAATAGTATGGCATTCACTTTAAAGCATGGCAGAAAAAATATATAGTTTGATTGTCATCATCAGTTCTTGACAATGGACCATGAGTTTAGAAATATAAAAAATGCATTCAGGAAAATTAAGATTGAAAGTGACCCCCCCTACCTCCATTACTCACATGGCATAAAATTTGGGAGAGAGTTTCTCAATTACCTAAATTTACAGAAGTTTCACCAACTAGACTTCCTGGATATGGTGTTGAACATAATTGGACCAAACAAAGCATATATTTGGAGTTGTCTTTTTGGAAGGACAATCTGCTACGACATAATCTTGATATGATGCACATTTAAAAAAACTATTTTGACAATTTGTTTAATACATTGATGGATGTTAAGGGCAGGAGCAAAGACAATCCAAAAGCTAGAATAGACATAAAGGAATATTGTAGGAAAAGAGAGTTGTGGCTGCAGGAATTACAAAATGGTAAAATAGTTAAACCCAAAGCCAGTTTTTCATTCACATTGGATGAGAAACGTGAAATTTGTGAGTGGGTTAAAAATTTGAGGATGCCGGAGGGCTATGCTTCGACTTTAGGAAAGCAGGAAGATATGAATGAATGAAAATTGATAGGTATGAAAAGTCATGATTGTCATGTATTCATGGAAACTTTAATTCCTATCACTTTTAGCCATCGACCCAAAAGGATATGGAAACCAATCAGAGAGATAAGTCTTTTCTTTAAAGAATTGTGTTATGTAAATTTGTTGGAGAGTAGTTTAGACAGGATGGCGGAAAATATTCCTGTTATTACTACTAAGTTGGAGAACATCTATCTTTGATGTGATGGAGCATCTTCCAATTCACCTTGTACAAGAGTCCCGCCTTGGAGGTCCAGTTCAAACAAGATGGATGTATCCATTTGAGAGGTAACATTAAAATATTCACTAAGTTATGTATATTTACCAAGTCTTTAATTGACATATATATATATATATACATGCAGAAATTTTGGCAGTTCCAAGCAACCAGTTAAGCAAAGGGTAAAGATCAAAGGATCAATTGTTGTAATGCCCCGGAAACTAGTAAGTTGAACTAGAGAGTTCTAGAGCCTTGTGGGGGAGTTTTGGAGTTTTGTATGAGGGTTAAAACTCATAAAAATTATTCCCGAACTTAGAGAGGTGTTTAGGGGTTAAACGTCTGGGTACGACTCCCCAAGGACCAACCAAAGGGGTCCTTGAAGAGGATCCCAAAACAGTCCCTAAATCTGCATTTTTTTGGTGAGCTACGGTTGGGCACCTACGGGGAGTAGGTCCACTTACGTCCCATAGCTCTTGGTCATGGGTCAAGGCCTGAAGCTGGCCTGCCTTCTTGGTCCCAGTGACCACCTACAAAGCAACCAACACGGCCCGTCAACCCACCCATGGTCCGTGGGTGGGCGTTCGTAGGTCAACACAATTTTTCAAGTTTTAGTTTTAGTTAGGGGTTTAGGGAATTAATTAAGTAATTAGTTAGGGGGTTAGGGAGGTCGATTAATGAGTGATTAAACCACCTATAAATACCTAATAAGACCCTAAACTAAGTCATTAACTCATTCATCTAAAGAACCCACTTCCTCTCAAATATTTCTCTCTCTAGAAGCAAAGAAGAAGAAGAAGAGAAGGAGTCTAGGTCAAAATTCACCATTGAAGCAAGCTTTGTTTAGGGCTTTGAGTTGAGGTATGTGTAGCTTATTCATCTATGGGTTCTTCCACCCATAGAGTCCCCTAGTTCTTCCCTATTTTGTGAAGAAGAACCCCAATCTAAGCTAGGGTTGTGTGGGTTTAGTTGGGCATGACTCCAATTGGTTGGATAATACTTATTTATGGTTGATTTAGTGTTGATTCATGATATTGTGATGAATTTATGTGAATTCCATGGTTAACCCTAAAAATCTAAGTATGTGGGTTTATGCCTTGTGAAGAGAAATTGACGATTCTTCATAGATCTTCTAGAATTGTTATCATGTATAGAACTGGTTCAAGAATAGGAATATGAAATCATGAATTGAACTAGATTTATGTATGTGTGATAGATCATGAATTGTAGTGATTGAATTTGGGACTTTATGATGAATTATGATTAGAATTGCCTATGACTAAGGCTTGTGACTATTATGTCTTGTGATCTAAACACATATGAAAATTGTAGAGTAAAGCTTGAGAGTATGGCTTGAAATAAAATATGTTAATCACTAGGGCTTACAGAGTAAGTCTAATATGATGAGATAGCTTGCATAAAATTTGTATACAAAATAGATAGAGTTATGGTGGAAGGCTTTTACCCACATGACCTACCTAGAACTATATGAATGCATGTATGTATAATGTGAAGGGTATTCTCACATAGAATGATTCTAGGTTGGCTTAATAACCTAAAATGAATCAAAGCATATTAGAGTAGAATAGCTTGAAGTAGTGATATATGATCCCTTCATGTGTAGCTTGACTTTGTAAGACAAGAGTAAGTTAGGATTGCTTTGGATTGAGGATTTATACTCTCCTAAGGGATAGCTTGACTTGGCATTGTAAAATGCATTTCATGGTAGCATGAGTTAGGAGTAGTCATGGTAGCCTAGGATTGAGGATTTATACTCTCCTAAGGATAGCTTGAACTAGCATTGTTAGGATACCTTATGGTAGCTTGATTTGGTTAGGCCAAGACCATTTCATGGTAGCTTTAGGATTGAGGACATATACTCTTCTAATGGTAGCTTAGGATTGAGATTCATACTCTCCTAAGGATAACTTATATTAGCATCTTGGAGTGCTTGTAAGGGTAGCTTGACTATGATTTGTAAGATATATTTCAAGGATAGCTTAGAATTGAGGACTTATACTCTGCTAAGGGTAGCTTAGGATTGAGGATCCACACTCTCCTAAAGGTAGCTTGACTTTGCAATGTAAGATGCATTTCAAGGGTAGCTTGAGTTAGGGTTAGTCATATTAGCTTAGGATTGAGAACTTATACTCTCCTAAGGGTAGCTTAGGATTGAGGTTCATACTCTCCAAAGGATAGCATGCATTTGTGTCATAGTATACTTGTAAGGGTAGCATGACTTAGTTAGTCTAGGACTATTTCATGATAGCTAGGATAGGACACTTGTACCTTTCCTAGAGTAGCTTGGACTTGCATGTTAATGTGTCTTCCAAGGTAGTTTTCTTAGCCAAATATAATTATGTTAGCAAGATGATAGCATGGTCTAGCCTATTACGGTGTTATTCCTTGAGAGCCTTGAATTGGGAAATATGATTCATTCATGTGTTGTGACTTGCCTAGTACTAAATAGAGAAGTACCTTAAATGAATAGAGGTAAATAGTCAAGAGAAACTAGTCCCCAACTAGTGAGTATGTATGATAGCCTAAAGTGGTACTTAGTGTGGATAGTAGTATGGGATGCTATTCATACATGGCACAAGTATAACTTGAAGCTACTTATGAAGTGTTCAATTATGTAGTATAGACTTAGCTTGGGTTGTTGCTATAGTTGCCTTCCAAGATATGATTGACTTAAGATGATAGTTCCTTGTCAATATGAAGTAGGTCTAGAATGACACCTATGAATAGTAAGCATGAATAGAGTGACTTCAAGATATAATTAGTGTGAGTGGTATTATGGGATGCCATTAACGCATTGCACAAGTGTGCCTTGAGGATTCTTAGGAGTATAGTGCTCTTATGACATGAAAACCTAGGTATTGACTATGAATATGGACTATGCCTAAGAATGACCAAAAAGAGGTACTTAGCTTGGATGGTATTATGGGATGCTATTCTTGCCTTGCACACATATGCTTTGAAGTGGCTTGTGAAGTAGTTCTCTTGTAATATGATTAACTAAAGGTTGAGGTATGTGAATATGAAAGTCTAAGTAAAGACTATGCCATGAACATGATGTATCTCCTATGCTCGTTAACTATGTCTTATGTTGACTTATGATTATATGATGCTTATGTTGGAATTATGCTATGACTATGATATTAACTCTTATGCTTATGTCTTATGTTGACTAACCATTTTAAGATGCTCTTATGATTTTGTGCTAGCTATCATACTTGGTACATTTTGTACTAACTCATACTTTGCCTACATTCTAATCAAATGTAGGGTGTTGGAGATTGAGTTCCTTTGTAGGCTAGGTTTCTAAGGAGCAAGAAGAGTTGAAGACTTGGTGAGTCCTCATTGCTTCGAGGACATACCCATTATGTTTCCTTATGTCATTTCTTTATGTTGAGATTAATGTATGGGCTGTGTCCCAAAGCTTTTAATTCAAGTTGAGTGTAGATGATTTGAGACAAAGTTTAGAAAAAGACTTCCGCTTGCTTTATAAAAGAATGTTTTCGATTTTATGGATTAAGTTTTTAAAATTTCCGTACTTTTATATTATCTTATGTTTTGATATGCTAAGGGATTGTATGAGACCCCTTCGGGGTCAAGTACTCCATGTTACGTCTAGGGTGTACCCCTAGGTCGTGACAATTGTTCAAGGTCATATTGGGAGAGAAACTGGTGATTTTTATTCTTATTACTTTGGTGATGATGGGTCATGTAGGAGAAACAGGCCCAATCACAATGATGAAGGTGATATTGATCTTTATTTCCATCTATATCAATTTTTAATCAAAATGGTAGAGGATCCAAAAAGCGTAGAAAGCGAGGCTTCACTAGTATGGAAATGCAATCAGTCGTGACACATATTTTACTTAATTGTCTGGAGATTCAACCATATCTCAAGTAAGTGTTAAAAGATGTTATCAAATTACATACTAATAAGTGTTCATTAATTAAAGAAATATATGAATGTACAATGATCAGCTTGTTCGTAAACACATGGGGTAATGAAGTCATCTATACAGAATTTTCCAAATGGCTAACATAATATGTAAGTGTGCAAGCTTACATTTAATCACTAAGTATATAATTGTGTTATTCCATGTTATACTAAATTATATTACTTTAAATAACAATCACGTAGGTTTACGATGAATACTCAAATGTTGAACATTTGCAATTAGTGAAAGAAGTTGCACTTGGACCTGAATCTCAAATTCAGACAATGAATAAGTATTGTGTAAATGGTTATACATTTCAAACTGAAGAAGTTTCTAGGAACAAGAAAACAAATAATAGTGGTGTATGCATACAAGGTGATGTTGATGGTACTGACCAAACTATTAAATATTATGGTGTCATTCATGAGATTATTGAAGTGAGGTATTCAGGTTAGCCTAAAAAGAAGATTGTATTGTTTCGGTGTGAGTGGTTTGACCCATCACATAGAGTCACAAAGGTTGGCCATCTACATAATATAATTGAAGTTAAGCACACCAAGAAATGCAGAAGTTATGATCTTTTTATTATTACACAAAATGTTAAACAAGTGTATTACGCTCCATATCCATTGCGTAGAGAAAGCTGATTGGTGGGCTGTTATAAAAACTAAGCCAGTGAGAAGAATCAAAATTTACAATGTCTTAGATGTGGCGTATCAAAATGATGTTGCAATTGTTCAGCAACAAGTTGATGTTGAATTGGAAATCACACTAGAACATCCTCAACACATATTAGAAGAAGTATCTAATGATTGAGATAATGAATGTTGAGGAAGAAATATCCGAGAATGAGGAAAATGAATCATTCGATGACGAAGAATGAGATGATAATGAAAATGAAACAACTGAGGAGGAAGAATGGGAGAATGATGGAATTGAAACAATCGAGGAGGAATAGTAGTAGAATGAAAGCTAGTATATGTAAGTTAATTTATTTTGCTAATTTTATTTAATTTATGATTTTTATATATTATACATGTAAAATTTCATACATATTTCATCAGGAGGTGACAATGATAGATCTCACGAGTATCTTGGAGTTAGCCAGACTAATAGGGCTAAAAAGAAGAAGTCTAGGAGATCCACTGATCTTGAGGATATTCTAGGATCTATTTCTTCCACGTCATCTACGACATAGTTCATTAGTTATGATACTCATTTATTTGTTGTTCCGTTTGGTACGGCGGATCCTCGGGGTATATTATCCTAATTATCGTTGACCAGTCGGTGCTTTCTCTACTTCACAGGCATTCCCTCCATAGAGCTACGAGGACCTACCTTTATAGGGTATTCGTCGAGCATGAACCTTATCGGAAGGAAGGATATCGGATGGTACTCCATCTCCCACAGGTACATCTCCTCAGCTATCTGCCACGAGGATTGGAGATTCTAGTAGTGAGCAGTTAGATGCTATGGCCGGTATGCCTCTATTAACTCAACGTTTTTTTGCATCTTGGTGTATCACATTCATCTACAGCTGCACCTAATTCTACACCAGATAATGAGACGCCTGTTCTAACTCCTGGACAAAAGGACAAACTTGGTAGAGTCATGATTGAGCCGGATGGATCATCGTGAGTTTGTTTTGTTATGTATTTGTTTCTTTATTTTATTTATTTCTTATACTTTAATATATTATTCATGAACTAACATATTTATTATGTGTTTTGCAGGTGGAATCATGCAAAGGATGCTGCTCGGGTTTTAAATGAGTGTGTTAGAAGACTTTTTACACTGGCTTATCACTCTTGGAGCGAGATTCTAAACAGTATACACCAGACGATGTTTAATGAATTTAAGGTACATATTTTTTAGTTAAGTTTAATAATATTAGTATACTTTACTTTTTTTACTATCGATCTAATGCTATTCAATATTTTTTCAGACTGTGTGTACTTAGGAGCCGAGGTACAATATGGTCATTGCGACCACATTTGAGAGGAGGGCATCCGCGAGAAAGGCTAAAGAAAGTTCGGGATACTAATCAATGTCCAGGTTGGATGTTGCCTCATGTTTTTGATGAAATGTGCCAATATTGGAACAAAAATAAATTCAAGGCAATGTCTGAACAAGCCAAAAAGGCTAGAGACATTCTTAAGGGTGTTGGAAAAATTACAAGAGAGATGATAAGTTCTAATTCAAATTTTTAAATAAATAATTACTTGATTCATATATATTGTTATAAATTTCAGTTTTTATTTATAGGAAAAAGAAATGGAGCGCACTCCCGTTGAACCGGAGGTTTTCAAGAGGACTCATATAAAGAAGAAAGAAAATGCATCGGATCCAAATGTGTGGGAGGAGGAAAGGGCCGAATGAACTTTTTTAAGTTATTTAATATGAATAATATATATGAATAGTAAATATATTTATGGTATGTATATATATTGATGCCAATTTTTATATTTAATATGCATAAAGAGTTTAATCAGTACACCAATGAGAATCTAGATAGTTTGGTCCAAATGACACTTGAACTCTCCACCCAAATTTGGAGAAAAAAATGGTAGGGGGGACACACAAGAGTAGAGTCTATGGTCGAGGCTGTCTAAACAATGTAAGATGAATCCAGTCAGACTTACAAGGTATTGGATCATCACGTCAAGCCGAGGCACATGACGGTGTTCAGATTGCTGCTATGTCGGATCAAATAGCACAACTTACATCGGCACTGGAAGAGTTTGAGCAGAGAAGAGTAGCTGAACAAGAAAGTATGAGTGCGACCGTTCAACAAATCAAAGAACAAGTGTTGAACCTCACTCGTCGACCTACTATATCTTGTCCTGTCGAGGACACCTATGACGACAGTGAGGAGGAGGATGATTTTTTAGATCGCACTCCCTAGTTTAGGTATCTTATTATTATGATTTTTTTGAAATTTTGAAATGAATTTTGAAAGACTTTATAAGTCTTTAAATTGTGATTTAGATATTTTTGAATGTTAATTTAAGTTTGTTGTTTTATGTTTTGTGTAGCTTCTTTATAATGTTTTGTGTTTGATTGAAGCTTAATTGAATTAAAGTAATTTGCAGGTGGGCAGCATAAACTACTAGTTTCTGCTGTAAAAAAGTTTGCAAAAAAGCGACGGACAAGGTTGTTTTGTCTGTCGCTTTTCTAGGTTTTATTTCTAAAAAACCTAAAAAAGCTATGAAAAGGGTCCTTTAGTCCGTCACTTTTCTGAGTGTTTTAAAATTAAATTTAAAGAGAAGTGAAGGATAACGTTTCTTAGTCTGTCACTTTTCAAGATACTAAAAAAATTAAAATTAAGTAAAGCGACAAACTTCATCGCATTTTAAAAATTTTAAAAAATAAAATAAAATAAAAATGCGATGGACAGCGTCGCATTAATTTTTTTTAAAACAAAAACAATAGGGACACAGTCCATCACTTTTTGGCAACGCAGTCCATCGCTTTTGGAAAAGTGTCGAGCCAAAAAGCAACTAGATTGACTGCGTCGCTTTTGGCAAAAAAAGAGATGCAGTCCTTCGCCC
This sequence comes from Solanum piurae, assembly GCA_029582685.1. Classification (NCBI taxonomy): domain Eukaryota; kingdom Viridiplantae; phylum Streptophyta; class Magnoliopsida; order Solanales; family Solanaceae; genus Solanum; species Solanum piurae. The sequence continues at coordinate 3,578 of JAJOOO010015463.1, read as the reverse complement.
TTTTCCATCGCATTTTGGCATTTTTTTAGTAGTGACTAGTCTGAATATATAAAAAATGATGAAAGTCTAGTGATGACTGAAATACCACTTACCAACTCAAGCTGCAACTACTACTATGTCTGGAAAGCCTCTAACTGAGTTAAGTTACTAGGACATCCCCCCCAACTAACTCTAACAAAACTGAAAATTGATTATAAAGACTAAAATGAAAAGCATGTCTATTGTCCTCGAAGTATGAGGACTCACCATTGAAGCTACTGAGTGTGGACCGAGAATCGATCTAAGCATGATCTGGATGCTGAGTACCTGAACCTACATCATGAAAGAATGTAGCGCAGAGTATGCATCAATACTTGGAATGTAGTGAGCATGAAATATATAGATATGAAGCTGAACAAATATATATAAGCTAAACAAAGCATAACTGAGCAAGATGGTAAATACTGAGACATTACTGAAAAATTAAACTGAATAAAATGACCAAGTACAAATCACGAAAATAACATGCTGAATTCAATGCTAAAGTATGTACTAAAAATCTGGTCAAATACACTAAGAGTCTGACTGCGGAAGCTACTATTAACCGACATAAACCACGTGAGCTAAATGTGGAGTATGATGTATACGCCTCATCGAGAGGACCCAATATACCTCACCAGGGGTATAAAGGCATGACTGGCGTGATCACTAAATCTGATGCCCAACAAAGGGGACTTAAAATCCTACGGGGGCATATATTTTTGGGACTATGGGGGTACGCTTAACCGTAGTCCAAATCGGTGCTAAGTCTACTCCTAAATGAATATGTACATGACACAAATTTAATTAAAACATTAAATAGCTCGAATAATGACATGAAATCTGATAAGTAACATTCGAAATCTGGAGCATGATTGTCTGTTTAACTGACCTAACAAGTATAATTCATGAATTAAGAGAATTTATACAAACTAGGGTTCTGAACTTTATACAAGGAATTAAGCAAACTTTTTAATAAACATGCTATTTCGATTAAGGATACTACATCAGCTAAATCACAACAAATATCAAAGGTTTTAGAAACCCTATGTCTAAACAAGATTTGGAGAATCAAGGAACTGACTGAATTATAGGGACCTAGTGGATGAAAGGAATCCGCTAGTGAAATCCTACATACCCGGTGATGAAATCTATGGAGAAATCCTTTGGATTTCGGGGAGGAACTTCGAAGAATCCTTCTACTTGTTCTTGGAAGAGCTAATCACCTGTTTCTCTTGTGTTCGCTTTAAATCGGGCGATTTTACGAAATTGAGGGTTGTAGGTAGTTTCTAACTAGTTTACTAAGCTTAGACTGAGTATAACGATGTAGTATAAGCATTAAACGCATAGGGGAACAGACTAATGTGACCCTGACTTAAATTCTGCCGAAGTGGCTTCAAGACAGGTTTCACGGGCCGTCATGATGACCAAGGCCTATCAAGCAGCTCGTGAAGATTCCCTGCCCAACATGGCGTCACTAAAATAGATATAACTCTTTACTCCGAGCTTGGATGATAACAAACTCATTGGCATTGAAAAGAGAACTCAATTATCTTTAACTTGATAGGTCATGGTCCACCTAATTCATTTTGTACTTAACGATATGGCTGTTTGAAGTTGACCCTTAACTCTAAGTTTGACAAGTCTCATTCACGTATAACTTCACAGTCCGTGTGGAGCTCCACGAACCGTTTAGATGTCCGTGGTGCTTAACCAATGACTTTGGGGGGGGGGGTGAAACCTTACTTAAAATATGATGAATTGACTTTAAAACAGGCTTCACGGGTTTTCATGAGCACCACAACCCATCAAGTGGGTCGTGAAGATGCTCTGCTCGACATGACTTCACTAAAATGAGCATAACCTTTTACTCCCAACTTGAAATTAAGAAAACTTTGGAGTATTGGAAAGAGGACTTAAAGTCCTTTAATTTTATAGGTTGTGGGACACCTAACTCATCATATACTGAAAGTTATGGTCATTTGAAGTTGACCAAAAATTCACAACTTAAGCATAACTTGTAAAATTTCAGACTTGGCTCTTTCCAATTCAGTTCTTTCTATTTTTATCTCTTTCAAATAACAATGTGTTACAATATCTCCCCCTTGGGAATATCCGTCCTCGAATGAAGTCTAAACAAGCTGAGTATGGAGGGAAGGAGTTGCAATTCCTACCACCAAGTACTAGAAATTGATATCTAACTAAATTGATTTCCATGAACATGTAAATATGCTGAAATGCAAGGATAACTGAGGAAACAAGGTACTGAGACTGATTTACACAAGAGTAAACTGAGAGACTGGAGATGAACTATTACCTGAAGCATAAATGGAAGCGGAAGGAAAGAGGTGAGGATACTTGGCCATCATGACTGCTTCTTCTTCCCTAGTAGCTCCCTCTATGAACTGACTCCTCCACAAAACCTTTACTAAAATGACTTCCTTATTTCTCAACCTACGAACCTGACGGTCAAGAATTTTAACTAGAAGCTCTTCATAAGTGAGACTGTCATTCACATCCACACTCTATAATGGTACTATTGATGTCGGATCACCCACACACTTCTTCAACAAGGAAATGTGAAAGACTGGATGAACTACTGCTAGTTCTGCTGGCAACTCTAACTCATAGGCCACATTACCAACCCTTTTCAAGATTCTCTAAGGACCTACATATCTAGGACAAAGCATCCCTTTCTTACCAAATCTCATCACCTTCTTTCATAGATGACACCTATAAGAAAACTCAATCATCAATTTCAAACTCTAAGTCCCTTCTCCTCACATCTGCATAGGATTCCTGACGACTTTGAGTTGTCTTTAGTCTATCTATAATGAGATAAACTTTCTCCATAGCCTCAAGAATCGAATCTGGCCCAATTAAGGCTGCTTTACCTACTTCAAACCAACCAATCGGGGACCTACATCTACACCCATATAGTTCCTCATACGGGGCCATCTGAATACTGGAATGAAAGCTATTAATATAGGCGAACTCTATGAGAGGTAAGTGATCATCTCAACTACCCTTGAAATCAATCACGCAAGCTCTAAACATATCCTCTAAGGTCTGAATGGTACGCTCTGCCTGGCCATTCGTCTGTGGATTAAATGTTGTACTAAGATTTACCTGAGTACCAAGACCTTTCTAAAATGATTTCCATAAATAAGAGGTAAACCGAGGACCTCTATCTGAGATGATAGACAAGGGGACCCCATGTAACATGACTATCTCATTGATGTAGAGTTTGTCGTAGTCCTCCGCTGAATCTGTAGTCTTGACAGCCAAGAAGTGAGCGGACTTAGTAACTCTCTCCACTATCACCCAAATGGAGTCATGCTATCTGCGAGTACGAGGTAACCCCGTAATGAAGTCCATAATAATTACTTCCCATTTCCATGTAGGTATGTTAATCTCTTGAGTCATACCTCCGTGTTTCTGAAGTTCTACTTTAACCTGTTGACAATTAGGACACTTAGCCACAAAGTCTGCTATGTCCCTCTTAATGCCGTTCCACCAAAAGACTTCACGTAGATCATGGTACATCTTAGTGGAACCTG
>JAJOOO010015462.1:0-19794 GCA_029582685.1 Solanum piurae | reverse complement strand
TACAGCTAAACAAGTTTCCGGTAACTTCCAAAGCACATTTTTAAGAACTTTTTGGGTCAAATTCAAATAAAATCATTTCATTAAGTTCTCGACTCCAACTCACATATGAGGCTCTAGTTTCACTCTATCATTTTCCGAGTCGTTACAATTGTACTATTAGGCAATAGTCCACTGAGCTGGAAATCCAAGAAACAAGAGACTGTATCTTTGTCTTCAGCAGAGGCAGAGTATAGGGCTCTAAGAAAAGTTGCAGGTGAGTTGGTTTGGCTTAGCAGATTATTGACAGAACTTACAATGCCACTGCCAACACCCATTGATGTATTTTGTGATAGTCAATCAGCCCTTCATATTGCTCGAAATTCGGTGTTTCATGAAAGAACCAAACATATTGAACTTGATTGCCACTTTGTACGGAATTTGCTTCAAACTGGACTTATCTCCCTACATCACATAAGCTATGATAATCAACTTGCAGATATACTGACCAAGACTTTGACTGGGATCAAACATTCTACAGCATTGAGCAAGTTATCAGTGTTCTCCACACCTCCAACTTGAGGAGGGGTATTGTGATTCAGCTAATTATGTACTAGTCTAATCAATTAGGTAGTTAGGCTTGTCAGATTAATTAGTCAAGGTAGTTAGTATATTGTTAGTGTTCTGTTAATATGTCAGTTCAATTGTTAGTTAGATTTACTATTTTTCTTCACTGTATAAATACACACTCTTCTCATAATGAAAGCTAGTTAAGAGATTTTCCCCAAATTGCTCTCTTCTTCTCCAGTCTATTTCTCTCACACATTGCATCCATGGATGGTGCTTAGCTATGGCTGTGCAGTATTATTGACAATGTACAAGTAAATGTAGTAAATTACTAGTCTTAATGAGTTATCGGTTTACCCAATAATCCAATATTAAAAACCAATATCGAACCGATAATCCGATAATTTTTTTTATTAAATCATTAAAAACAGTTAAGTCAATAACACTTTTTTCGATTTGGTTTATCGATCGATTCGTTTTTTTACACCCCTATATGATATCTTATTTTTAGAGCTGAAGGTGATTTGAGAGTTAATTAAAAATATATTATTTGTCGTGGCAATGCTGATAATACTGGGAATAAGTGAAACTATGATATATATATAAATCTTTTTTTGATAAAAAACATTTCATAAACATTTCATCTTTAATATGATTTTTTTCTCACAAATTCAAACGTAATTAGGTTTTTATGTGAAAATCAAATACAGAATGAAAAATTATAAAAAAAATCTAATTTAAGTGGCATAAAGGGATAATAATATTTTTCTTATCAAGATAAGAATATGTGCAAATAATTTATATGATTATGAGTATTAGTTTGCTTAATTTTAGTATATTTTGGCACGTTTCATTATTCGAAGAAAAACTTTAGGAATCCTGTCAAATATAGTATATTTGATCGTGAATACAATTTTTCTTTAATTGCGAAATTCAAGAATGTACTTAGTTTATCAGATAATTAAGTAGGAATGTAGTTTGCAATAAATTTTAAAGTGACAGAAAATAAATTCTAATCACAAAAAAATATGAAGAAATATAATATTATTTATTAAAATTGTGAGTATTGAAACATAATTTTATTTATCAACACTGTGAGTACAAATCTGTTGATTTTACTCTCCTTCGATTTATCCATGATACTAGGATGATTTGGATGGACTTTTTACGAATATTCCATAAATTTGTGGAATATTCGAGATGTCTTTTTAAGGAAATATAGTACCCTTTATATAGGCATGAACTAAGGTTTAGGGTTGCGCAGCCTCCAAGAATCCTAATTGGAATTGAACAACTTTGTAGAATCTAAACTTTAATTGAACACGTGTTGTAGAGTCCCACAAAATTTTAATATCTATACCGATATTATAAAATATGAAATCAAATCCTAACCAGTAAGACGAAAAATCAAGTAACCAACGATCAAATGATCTACTAACATACCAACATGAGTTGTGGTGCATGGTAGGAGTGCTTCACAGAGGTCTCGGGTTCGAGCCCTGGGTATGGAGAAAATCATGTTGGGAGCGCCACCCCCGAATAGGCCCTGCAGTGCGCGATTTAAATTTAATCGGAGCTCTAATGTGGACTCCGAACACCGAGTGGAAAATAAAATAAAAAAATAAAAAATGATCTACTAACATTCCCTTCCCCACTAGTGTAATACAAATGTGTTGGTTTGCCAATAAAATATTTTGGTCCCAAAATATCATTATGATAAATATTTGATGCTTAATGCTGAAAAACGAAAAACCAGAGGGACCAAAAAGAAAATAAGGATAATTTCAAGAAACAGTAGCAGTAGTAGGTTACAAAATATATATGAAGCAGAGAATCTGAAAAGTTGACATGTTAACTAGTGCTAAGAAATTGAGTTCAATATATATGAGACTAGTTTTACCTACACCTTCTTCATCAACTTTTTCATCATTTTGTTCATCAATTTCAGTTTTCTCACCGCCACGTGGCACCCAATTCTTGCGTTTAAACTTTCGGTCCAGGTATGTTTTCTGCTCGTTTCTTGTTTTTGTTTAATGATTTATTTGAAGTGTGTTGTGTTTCAGTATTTTAAAGTTTGGATTTTGGATTGTGGGTGTTTAAGTTTTTTGCTTAATATTAGTTAATAATCAGTGTGTGACTGTAATTTATTTGAAGTGACTTGTGTTTCAGTAGTTCAAAGTTTGCATTTTGGATTGAGGGTCTTTAAGCTTTTTTGCTTATTAGTGCTATCAATTTATCATGTGTTTGTTTCTGCTGATTTCTTGATTCTATAAGCTTTTTTGCTTATTTGTATCAATTTATTATTGTGTTTGTTTTGGTGCTTTGATGAAGGAACAAAAAGTATCTTTTTAATGGTTCAATATCTTTTTTGATGAAGCATTGCATATAGTTTTAACATGGCACGAGTAGTCTGAGTTTATCATTCGAGTTGATATGCGATCCCTTGCATGAAAATACAGATGAATGTATAAACTTTAGAGGTTGTTGAAATATCCGAATTTAATTTGTGGTACTTTATGTTGTGACTGTTAAAATAGAACAATGGCGTCTCATGTTGTTGGATATCCTCGTATGGGGCCCAAGAGAGAGCTTAAGTTTGCGTTGGAATCTTTTTGGGATGGAAAGAGCAATTCTGAGGATTTGGAGAAAGTGGCAGCTGATCTTAGGTCATCCATTTGGAAGCAGATGGCTGATGCTGGCATTAAATATATTCCAAGCAATACCTTCTCGTATTATGATCAAGTCTTGGACACAACTGCTATGCTAGGTGCAGTTCCACCAAGATATGGTTGGAATGGTGGTGAGATTGGTTTTGATGTCTACTTCCCAATGGCAAGGGGAAACGCCTCTGTACCTGCCATGGAAATGACAAAATGGTTCGACACCAACTAGTAAGTGATGGCATTTCATTCAAATGTTCACCAACGTAGTGAGCTTTGAGATCTGTTGAATCTTACTGTGTAATGGACTGTTTATATGAGATTCTTGTTCTTGGATGCAGCCACTATATTGTTCCCGAATTAGGTCCAGATGTTAAATTTTCCTATGCATCTCACAAGGCAGTTAGTGAATACAAGGAGGCTAAATCTGTAAGTTTATGACTCATACTAAAGTTTTTTTATTTTCGTTCTTATTACAGAGGTATATCAAATTTAAATGGTAGAAGCCACATGTCAACTATATTAACTGAATCTTTTAGAATTCTTTGGTGTTCTGATATCGTTCAACCCTTTGTCTTTGCAGCTCGGCATTGACACAGTCCCTGTCCTCGTAGGTCCAGTTTCCTTCCTCTTGTTATCAAAAGCAGCAAAAGGTGTTGAAAAGTCGTTTCCTCTTCTATCACTGATTGAAAAGATTCTTCCAGTTTACAAGTAAGAGCAGACCAATTCTTAATTCTGTAGTTCAGTCCTGTATACTATCTAAAACGTTCACTCATCGGAACTGGCTTATATCTTTCTGCTCATTCAGGGAAGTCATTGCTGAACTGAAGGCAGCTGGTGTTAGTTGGATTCAATTTGATGAGCCTACTCTTGTTAAGGATCTTGATTCTCATCAATTGCAAACATTTTCTCATGCCTACTCAGAATTAGAGTCGTCGCTTTCCGGATTAAATGTCCTCATTGAGACATACTTTGCTGATGTTCCTGCTGAAGCTTTCAAAACAGTGACTTCTTTAAAATGTGTTACTGCATTGGGGTTTGATCTAGTTCGTGGATCGAAGAATCTTGATTTGATCAAGAGTGGTTTTCCTTCAGAAAAGTATCTATTTGCCGGAGTAGTTGATGGGAGGAATATTTGGGCTAATGATCTTGCGTCTTCTCTTAGTACCTTGCAAGCTCTTGAGAACGTGGTCGGAAAAGGTGATTGGCTGTGACTATACTTTATTACACTGAATAGCGAAATCTGAGTCCACATCAATTTAATTATAATTTTCTTTCTATTCTCTAACTTTTCATTAGTGAATTTAACGGCATAGTAAAATATGCTGCATTCTTTACCCTGTGCTGAGTAGGCACCGTACGGTCTGCATTCTTGACACTATTGGGCATTTGTTTTCTTCAGACAAGCTTGTGGCCTCCACCTCCTGCTCGCTTCTCCACACTGCAGTTGATTTAGTGAATGAAACTAAGTTGGATGAAGAAATTAAGTCATGGCTTGCATTTGCTGCACAAAAATTGGTTGAAGTCAACGCGTTGGCAAAGGCGTTGGCTGGACAAAAAGACGAGGTATAGTGGCATATTTTTATTAATCATCTACATGGAAGATGAATCATCATATTGGATCAGGCAAATATAAATCTAGAACATGTGATATTTAAATAGTAATGAATCTTTAAATCGTAATACTGGTCATATTCGATGAAGTTTAGCCATGCTGTATTGCTGAGCACTTAAATTTTAGTGTTTATGATATTTAATGGATCTGTTGTACATTATAACTGTGTGGACCTCGATACATCTCTTTACCAGCAATTAAGTTTCATATCGTTATTCAAAACTTGGTTAATATCGCCCTTTGCTGCTGCTCTGCTGTTTCTGTCTGTAGGCATTGTTCTCTGCTAATGCTGCAGCTCGCACATCCAGAATATCCTCTCCCAGAGTGACCAACGGGGCTGTGCAGAAGGCTGTAAGTATACTTAGGTGTTTTATATCCATCTTATTATAGTTTTAGTTCTTTTGTGTTATCAACTTATAATCCGCCTTTCATGTTCAGGCTGCTGCTTTGAAGGGCTCTGATCATCGCAGAGCCACAACTGTCAGTGCAAGGTTGGAAGCTCAACAGAAGAAGCTGAGTCTTCCGGCTCTTCCAACCACTACCATTGGTTCTTTCCCTCAGACATTGGAGCTAAGAAAAGTTCGCCGAGAATACAAGGCTAACAAGTTAACTATCTACTTCTGCAGTTATTCCGTTAGCATGTTGTTGTTTATGCCTGCATATTAATTCGTTTTTCCCTCCGACTATTGAAGGATCTCGGAGGAAGATTATGTCAAATATATTACGGAGGAAATCAGCAAAGTAGTCAAACTCCAGGAGGATCTAGACATTGATGTTCTTGTGCACGGAGAGCCAGAGGTGAGAAACATCAGTCATGTTTAATTGTCTGTAAGGTTATGCCGAAGAAGCTGAGAACCCTAACATTTCATCATCAAAATGCAGAGAAACGATATGGTCGAGTATTTTGGGGAGCAATTATCTGGTTTTGCTTTTACAGCCAATGGATGGGTTCAATCTTATGGATCTCGCTGTGTTAAGCCACCAATAATCTACGGTGATGTCAGTCGCCCAAAACCAATGACTGTCTTCTGGTCTTCACGGGCACAGAGCATGAGCAAGCGCCCAATGAAGGGAATGCTTACAGGACCTGTTACCATTTTAAATTGGTCTTTTGTTAGAGATGACCAGCCGAGGTTCGAACTTTTAAGTTTCAACACAGTATTATATCTTTCTTAATCCCGCACACATATAAAATGATTTCTTATTGCTTTTAGATTTGAGACTTGCTACCAAATAGCTTTGGCTATTAAGGATGAGGTTGAAGATCTCGAGAAGGCAGGCATTAATGTCATTCAGATCGATGAAGCTGCTTTAAGAGAGGGTTTACCTCTTAGAAAATCCGAGGAAGCTTTCTACTTGAACTGGGCTGTACATTCATTCAGGATTACCAACTGTGGTGTTCAAGACACTACCCAGGTCTGTATTTATTAGATACAAATAATTATGTGTCGAAGCCTATTGTACTTATCTACTTCTTCAAAATTTCCTCCCTAATGTTTCCCGACATGTCCAATGTCCAACAATATTGCAATGATGAGATCGAAAGATTCATAAGCAACTTCTGATGTGTGGAATTGGTGCTTTGTTCCTAAATCCTAATAGCTGTCCAGTAAAACTAAGAGCTAGGTAGAATTGAGAGGCATTTTGTGTTATTGGGGGAAGCTTGTTTCTTTGCGCCCGGTGCTTTGGTTCAGTGGTATGGGTTACGCGCACTTCACTAGTTCAAACCCTTCCGTGGACAGAAATCTGGATTTAAGCGGAGAAGGGTAGAGGGGCGAGCTGGCTCTCAAGGATTTCTTGGTTATACTAAATGTGGCATTTTTCTTCTTTTACATAGTTGTAATGATCTTTGCCATTTGTTGTGACAGATTCACACTCACATGTGTTATTCAAACTTCAATGACATCATCCATTCAATTATCGACATGGATGCTGACGTTATCACCATCGAGAACTCCAGGTCTGATGAGAAACTTCTTTCTGTGTTCCGCGAGGGAGTGAAGTATGGTGCTGGCATTGGTCCTGGAGTATACGACATCCATTCACCAAGGATTCCATCAACAGAAGAAATCGCTGACAGAATCAGCAAGATGCTTGCAGTCCTTGATACCAACATCCTCTGGGTCAACCCCGACTGTGGCCTCAAAACGCGCAAGTATACTGAAGTTAAGCCTGCACTCAGCAACATGGTAGCAGCTGCTAAGCTCCTCCGCGACCAGTTGGCCAGCACAAATTGAGTTCAACTTACCATAGTCGATCCAACGTGAAGTGCCGTTTGAAATTGCCATGGCTGTTTGTTGCTGAGAAATAATATGTAGGTTTCTGAGTTACTGGCAAATTGTCTGAGGTTTGCTATATTGGCTCCTTTTTCATCATTGCTTCTTGTATTTACCCAAGTAGAAGTAAGGAAAACAGTGGCATTGGTGTCCTCCCACCGTTCGACACACTTCATCTTCATCCTAATCGTCACCTTGTAGCCCTCATTCCCACCATTCCATCTCTCACAGTATTTGTCTAGATTATATATAAATATTTTTTGCTAATGTATCGAATTTCGAACCCAAGATAATAAGTAAGAAATTATATCTAGGGGTGTGACCTAATGGTCAATAATTTGGGTTGACAACAATGAGGTCACATGTTCAAATTTCAATATAGGAGTTATCTGATACGTGTTGGTGGTGGAAGGTGATATGTATTATGTAGAATTAGCTGAGGTGGTTTGAACATTACGATTATTAAAAAAAAAAGAAATTTAAATTAAACATTTTAATTTCCTTCCTATCAAACACACCCTGATTGTAAAGTGTTTCAATGAATAACTAAACCATAATCTCATCAAACTATATTATTAACCTATATAAATCTTTTACTTCCATTTTTGGTACTATTTTTTTTAAGTTAAAGTCTATATAGATTTACTGTAGTTCTTTTTTTCCTTTTTTCATTTAATTGTATTTTCTTTAAAATCACGATGGTAAATTTTTTAACACAGTGGAAATTACAGTGTGGCAAAGTACGCCACGTGGAAAATGACTTGTCATAATCTGATCCATGAAATTATTTATATTTCCTGAGCAATTTCACATAGTTTGATTACTTTAAATGTCATAAAAAAATACATTTTACAACTTTAATATTACAATGAGTATAGTTAATCAGTAATTCAGATAGAAATTAACACATGTTAAAAGTGAATGGCAAATAGTACATTCACAATATCAGCTTTGCAACAGTACTTTTTTGTTCCTTCTTTGTAATAGTACTAAAACATGGACAAGCAACAGATGTTGTGCAACATATGAGATTGTTTATTTTTCTTAGCCAGAAATCTCGAGTTTGAGCCCTGGGTATGAAAAAGTCCTTGGAAGAAATTGCTTCCCATCGAATAGGGTCCTACACGGTGCGAATCTGGAATAGTTTGGTTCCAATGCGGTAATCCCAAATGGAGCCCTATACGATGCAAATCTGGAATAGTTGGGTTCCAATGTGGTAATCCCAAATGGAGCCCTACCCAACGCGAATCTGGAATAGTTGGGGTTCCAATTTGGGTACCCCAAATGAAGCCCTACACGACGCGAATCTGTAATAGTTGGGTTTCAATTTGGGTACCCCAAATGAAGCCCTACACGATGCGAATCTGTAATAGTTGGGTTCCAATGCGGGTACCCCAAATGGAGCCCTACACGACGCGAATCTAAAATAGTTGGGTTCCAATGTAGGTACCCCAAATGGAGCCCTACACGATGCGAATCTGAAATAGTTGAGTTCCAATGCGGGTACCCCAAATGGAGCCCTACACGATGCGAATCTGAAATAGTTGAGTTCCAATGCGGGTACTCCAAATGGAGCCCTACATGGCACAAATCTGGAATAGTTGGGTTCTAATGCAGGTACCGGACACCAGGTGCAAAATTCAAAAAGAAGAAGAAATAAAGTACTAGAACATGCAGAAGATTATGGGGTGGGGGGTCAAGATTCTCAATGCTCCAAGCATGAACCATGAAGCAAACTTGTGTGTGTGTGTGGGGGGGGGTATTTCTATGTGTACATATAGAAATGAAACTTGAAAGCAAAAAACAACTTAGAAGCAGAGAAAAAAAAATGTACAAGTCAAAGCTGCAAGAATTGTGTCAAAACAAGAAATGGGCACTTCCAAAATATTGTGGTATGAGAGATGGAGCAGATCATAATCCAAAATTCAAAGCTTCTGTTGTTGTCAATGGCATCAATTTCGACTCTCTACCTTTGCGCAAATCATCAAAAGAAGCACATAATGAAGCTGCTAAGTTTGCTTTCCTTCACTTTACTAATGGTATATATATACATATGAAGTATCTCTTAAAGATCATGCTTATAAGTGTGTTTTGATTATGTTGATTCTCATTTACATGTTACTCTTCAAAAATGTTGTTGTGTCAGTGTTGGATCCTCCAAAAAAGATCTAACATGCATCTGTTGGCATTTTTGAAGAGTTTGAACAACGTAGTGTTTCACATAGAAACTCTGCTTTTAGACTTTTCTTTGACTTTTTCTCTGTAGTTATTTCTTTTTTCAAGTTTGTTAAGATAAATCACTTTTAGCTCTTTTTTTTTTTTTTACCTTTCCCTCTTTTTCACATTTGAAGTTTGTTGAATATTGGATTCATTGGGAGAGCGGAATGGATGCAGAGAATTCATTTAACTGACCCCTATTAGTTCGCGAATAAAGCATATGAAGTTTGTTTCAAATTAAGGGTGTGAAGAATGTGTCTTATGCTCTTGTGTTTCCCTTCTTGTATTTTTTCAAGAAAACAATGATGCATTCCTAACGCGTGGAACTATGAGTATGATTATCATGCGTTCAAATGTGTTGTCCGTTAGCAACTAAGAACAAATGATTGGCTCATTAGTACTTAATTCCTCGCGTTTCTTTCTTATCTAGGATTATTGATGCATTATTGTTATGAGAAAGAGCTTTAGAATAGAGTTCAAATGGAAAAATAGGTTCTTCCTATTGTTTGAACAACAACAACAACAACTAGAGACGTATTAAAGACTTAAAATGCTAAATGAGAGATCTGTTGAAGATGCTTCTTTCTCTACTTCAAGTTCTAATATCGAGTTAAAAGTCTCGTTTCCTTATACCATGATGCTAATGCTAAATTTTTACAGAGAGTATTTTCCTCAAACTTCTTGCAAGGCTTATGCACGTCTATGTTCATGTCCATTAGTACTGGTGGAATAAGGTTCTTTTAAACATAGCTAAACCTTAACTAAAGAATATTCGTGGACGTTCTGTTGAAATGAATTTTTATCACTATAATGTGGCTTGAATTTGAATGGTAAACTTTTTGCAAAGAAGTACTTGAGCAAATTGTTGAAGTAATAACATGTTTTTCTATGTATAAATAGGTGGTTCACTTCCTACTACCGAAGATATTGTACTAACAAAAGTTGACGGAGAATGCAAAAATCTGCAGGGTATAAGTACTTCTGAGATCAAGCAAGGTGAAAAGATTAAGATGATCTTTCCGTCACATTTGATTACACTTTGATCTTTTGAGATTTCGGTGTCATTACCATTGCGATTGCTGTTTAGTCATCTATGAATCCTTCCTTTCTTTTTTGTTTTTTGAAACTTTTTCTTTATGTTGTAATTTCCTTTTCTTTAAAGTAACATCTTTCTCTACTTATTATTAGGTGGTTCACTTCCATGTATAGAAGATAGTGGACTAACGAAAACCGAGGAAGCATGTCAACATCTGAAGGATCATCTTAATACTTCTGAGATCAAGCAAGGTGAAGAGCCTAAGATAGTGTGCTGTTCCATTTGATAAATAATAAACTTCATTTTTTGTTGTTGTTGAGATTTTGGTGTCATTACCGTTCGCCTTAAATGTCTAAGTTAGGTTGTTTTTGTTACAGAAGAGTCTCATTATCAGTACAAGACGAAGCTGCAGATATATGCGAAAAGGAAAAACCTTGGTGTACCTGTGTACTGCAGTAAAAGGATGAGCTCATCTCAAGGTCCTTATTTCGAGGCAACCGTGACAGTGGCTGGTGAATTGTTCAAAAGTCCCGGAGCATACAAGACTGCAGAGGAAGCAGAAGAATCTGTTGCACAATATGCATTAATGAAACTCGTAACCGTTGCCTTAGAAAAGGTATAGTTCCTCGTTATCTGAGTATATGTCCTATATGCACCGTCTATGATAAGCGTTACTTGAAAACTTAATAGAAATTACAATTAACGGGCTATAATATAGGTTCAACTATAATACTTAAAAAAATGTTTACACTGTCGGTGTATGTAACTTGAATTCTAGCTAAGTAGTAAAGCTATCTTGTTTTCTTCTAGTGTGTTCAGCTTTTGTTTTGGCGATTGGCACGAAAGCTGACAATCGATTATGCCGTTCATGCACCACTCTTATGTCTTCGATACTGCTAATAAGCAACCTTTATCTTTTGTACATTTTATTATCTTCGTCGCAGAGTAATACTGTCAGCTACAAGAGTTTCCTGCAAGAACTGGCACAACAAGAAGAAATTTGCTTGCCTAGATATAAAACAATCAGGGCCGGTGAGCCTCACAATCTGACATTCTTCTCAAGTGTGGAAATTGAAGCAGAAATCTTTAATGGGGATGGCGCAAAGTCCAAGAAACAGGCAGAAGAAAATGCTGCCAAGGTTGCTTATACAGCTTTAACAAAATGTAAGTATTCTTCTTCTACTTTCTGTATACGTGGGCCAATCGGACATTATAGAAAGGGAAAGTTATGGATATATACCATTCGGCCAACTAGTTTACCTCCGTTCAGGCTAACAGCTATTTGTCTTGAGAACAACTTATTGCAGTTGGAAGACTATCGAAAATTTTACACATCTTTTCCAATTTCAGGCAAATCCATATATGCTGGTAATCTTTCAACTGTTTCCGCGGACTTGGAAGGTGAAATTGTCAAAACTGAACCTATCATGGAATCACTGTCCATTTCCATTAGTCAAGAAAAATTCAGAGGTCTGTCTCATAGTTTTCACGTTGTAGTCGTTCCGACTAATGTGATTGTCTTATTATTACTGGTTCTGATGCAACTAATTATTCATGCCTTTGACAGATGAAGAGGAGATAGTTTACTCTAAACATACATCTCCAAAGTCCATAGGTGCTGATAAAGTTAATGCATCTTCACTTACACTTGGCGTCCAAGAGCTCAGTGTCAACGAGAAATCCCCTTCTTCAGTGGAATCATTGCGCCATTTGCCTAGTAAAACTACACCATCCAAATCTCCTACTGTCTCGAATGCAAATTCTAGTGCGAGGAGGACTGCAGAAACCAAAAGTTACCTCCTTTCCAACAGGTTCAGAGTTTACAAATCCATTCCAGACGAGGTCCTCCCCACGGGTACTATTGTACTTCCTATTGCTGAAGATAAGTGGGCTGTTGTGAGCTTGGAATTCCTCAATGAGAAATGTGGCTAATTATGTACTATTACAGTAGAAGCATGCTAGTTACGTTTATCATCCTCTTATACATAGAGGCTAAACTAAATCAAGGATGATTATAGCTACTATCTATTTAAAGTACTTGTATTAAGTGTTTTATTTTCTGAAACATTGAAGAGTTTGTGGAAGTTAAATGGTGCTATTCCGAGCTTATCATGGTATTCTTTTTCTCTTTTTCCTGCCCCTTAGATGTTGTCTTTATCCTTTTTAGTTGCTGTTTTCTGCAGGATTTGATGAACAAAGTGTTCATGCCAAGTTATCTGTTCTTTCTACAGTCGTACTGGTAGATCGTTCCAATGAAAAGAGTTTATGGTCTAAAACACACTTGAACTATCGATTTTTCGCAAGTTTGTCACCCGAACTATCAGTTGTTCCCTTTTCCTACCTGAATTATCATCATCTATGTATTTAAACACACCTCAACTATCAGTTGTTCCCTTTTCCTACCTAAATTATCACCATCGTTCAGGTTTGGAAAGGGAACAACTGATAGTTGTGGTGTGAAACTCGTGAAAAAGTGATAGTTATGTTTGTGATCATTATCTCAATGAAAAATGACCATCATTAAATAATCTGTTAAGTTACTGCTCGACCGGGCAAGAAGAGGCGAGTGCAGCCTATATACAAAGGGTCCAAATGATTCAAACCTTTAGTGAACACACATGAAAAATGCAGATCATTTCATCTCATCAGCACTTACTGTTTATTCAAATGATGGTTTTATGATTCATAACAAATTGATTGAGTACAGTTTAGAAATGAAATTTAATGAGATCTTTCGTTGGCGACATAGAGGCTGATTCCAAGAACCAACAGACCAACAAGAGTCATTTTAATCACTTTACTTGGCTTCTTCAGGTTTGCAACCAAACAACTGGCATTTTCGGACGTTTCATCATCTGTATCATCATCTGTATCATCATCAGTCGATTCACTTTCGGATTCACTGGAATGGGAAGAGCTACTACTTGAACTACTATCATGTGATGGTAATTTTTTCTCTACGAGACTTTTAGTATCTGTTTGCTCACTTGTTTTAGGACTAGTTTCCTTTGGTTCTTCTTTAGCAGGGGTATCAATATCAGCATTGTCCTGTTTACCAAATTCGTCTCGTAAAGTAGTCTTCTGTCTTTTAGCTGCAGGAGTATTCTCAGCTAATGTGGCTGACAATTCCTTCTCCTTTTCCACTGTTGTTATCAGTTTTGGTTGTTTAACATGAAGAATTCCGTTTTCAAACTTCGCGCTAATTTTGCTTCTGTCACAGTTTTCCACAACAGGAAATTCCTTCAGAAACCTCTGCCATTTAGTTGGACCAATTGGCCGTTGTCCGCTGATCTTCAGAGTTCCTGTGCTGGTAAGTACAACTCTCAGCTGTTCCTTCTTGAAACCTGTGCATTCTCTATGTTTATTAGTCTGTAACTGTTATGCCATATGGTTGAGGGAATAAGTTATTGTCTCCTTATATGGTTTTGGAGAATCTTCATTTCATGAGTTAGGCTCAACGTCCATAATCGTATATGACATTAATACGTTCCACAAGATAAAAGATAAACTCTTAGCTAGATTTAGCCATGAAATTTATAAAAAAACGTAACAATAATCACTTGTGATGTGAATGTACACAAGTGTTTTACATGCAACATTTTGGTTGGAGGTGAATCCAGAATTTAGAGTCAAATGAATTATGTGTCGATTTTTTTCTCACAACGAGCACACAATAGCTTATATCGGATTCATGTCTAGTCTAGATACGCCACCGATGGGATGAGGAGGAAAACAAATAATCAATGACTAAAAGAAAATTACCATGAAGATCAATGTGAATTGTGTCAAAGTTTTCTCCATGAACCAGCTTTGATGATGGCACAAAATCTTCATATGCTTGAGTTGGTGTAATAGCTCCCTTTGAATTCATATTGTATCTTTCTTTTCTCTCTTTTGTTAATATGTAATCTTTTCTTGTTGATGAAAATGATTAAAGTTTGAAGGGTATATATATATACGTAGAAAAATTCACAAGAAAACTTTCTTGAGATGCTTTTTTTTTTTTGTGTGTTTTCTTTCAAGATACTTATTCCTTAACTAACCTTTTCTTTAAGCTATACAGAGTTTTCTTGTACATGAAAAAGAACTCCTAAATAGGGAACCTGAAAGTTTAGGTACAAAGTTTTGAGGCTCAAAAGTTTAAGAATTTCTAATTGGGGATATGGAAAGTCTATAATACAAAAGAAGGGAGAATATACCTTTTTTTTCCAATAAGACATGAAACTTTACGAAGGTCCTAATACCCTTAAGGAGCATGAGTCAAAAATAATATTGTGGGAAGTTAGTTTGTTCTTGAGTTTATATTATTATCTACATATGTAGAGGTCGATTCAGAATTTGAAGTTTATAAGTTCTGGATTTTAGCTCTCTTAAGTTACTGAGTTCTAAATTAATAATTTGTATGTATCAAATAGTTTTTAAGACAAATACAAGGTTCGGACTAAACCTACTAGCTAGGTTCATTCCGAATTCGTATCTTCTACTCTACCTCCGCCTCTGCACATATGTTGCAAGAATCATACTTTTAAGTATGATTTGGCTAATGTGCTTTTCATAAGGTTTGACATTCATTTTTCATGAGTATGGGTAACTATATTTGATCGGTTCGCTCAGTCAAAGTTAAGGCATCGGGTGTTGTGTCACGTCTCACCCCGAATTTGGGGTGTGACGAAACAATACTCAAGGAGCAATAGAAAAGTAGGAACGAGTTTGTCCTTTTTTTCCAAAGCTTATAATGTAATGTATTTGAAATGAACTTTTAGCACTAAGAATTATCAGCATTGCAAATGCAAAGTTAATTGGTTCTTATTGTGAGTTGAATGTAACCTGAACTCTCTTTTCGCTTAGTTATTACTATGGAAAACTACTTATACCAAGGTAAATTTCATATATGGTCACGTAACTATCACTTTTTCTTTTCACAACACAAAAATCACTTAACTTTGAGGATACTAACACAAAAATCATATGACCTGAAAATACTAACTTTCGGCCGGTGGATAACTCATTTTTTTTCTCTTGTTGCACATAATTTTCGATTAGAAATCTAATGAAAAATGATCATCAGCAGATCCTATTTAGTGTGGTGTGAGAGGTTGGCTATGGTAGGTTTGAAGAGGGGTAGAGGTAGGCTGAAGATCATATTAGGAAGAGCTGATTAGATTGGACATGCACACCTGTAATTTATCAAGGACATGACTCTAGATAGGAGAATATGGAGGTCGAGGATCATGGTAGAAGGTTTGTAGATAGTCGAGTGCTATCGAGTTTCTTTTATCAATATTATTATTATTGCTCTCTTACAATATTATTCCTCGATCTTATTATTACATTTTGTTTTCCTTGCTTCGGTTATCATATTATTTGTTGTTTCTACTGCTCTTTTCTCCATTATTTTCTACATGACTTCTTCACAACTGTATTTTTTTTTCTTAGTGATTTTGATATGCTGTACTTTAGCCAAAAGTCTATCAGAAACAACTTCTCTACTACCTTCACAAGGTAGATGTCACGTTGCGTACACATCACATTCCAGACTTGGAAACAACCTTTCTACTAGGGATAGCAATGGGGAGGGGCGGGAGCAAAGCGGGACGGGTTATAGTGTATGTGGGGTAGGGCGGGTTAGATCTTTTGCGGGTGCGGTGTGGGGTGGGGCGGGTTTAAATATATTTTTTCAAAATTTACACGGGGCTGGGCGGTTGCGGGTTAGGGATGAAGAATCCACCGCTTCACATAAATTTTGAATCAGTTCTGCACATGTTTGGGCACTAATCATATGATGAGTTTCAAGTGAAAATGGAACTGATTGAATATTTATTAATTTTTTTTTGAATGGCCAAAAAACTAGAAAGAAGAAAAAAGTATGTCACTATTTGCATTTTTTGTTTATTACATCAAATGTACCTAATTCAAAGCTACCAAAATATATGTTATTGACATTTTTAAAAGATGAGTATTATAAAATTGCATTTTAATGCAACACTAACATGTTAATTTAGCTTTAAACAGTTAATAAAATTCAAACTTATAAGTTAAAAACTTGTACGCCTATCATTTAAAATGATTTTTACTAATTATGTGGGATGGTGCAGGGGCGGGGCGGATCAAAATCTTAGCGGGTTTAAGCTGGTTTGCCCCGTAATCGCCCCATTGCCATCCCTACTTTCTACTACCTTCACAAGGTAGGGGTAAGGTTGTGTACACATCACCCTCTCTAGACCACAATGTGGAATTACACTGAGTATGTTGTTGTATGTATATGCGATAAAGATCAACATTGCACCTTAATTAGCATTTGTAATGGTTTTAAGATTCACAAACAAATTGATAGATTACATTTTATCATTTCTATTCACAAATCACAATCATAGAAATATCCCAACCAATACTGAAATTAAAACTCTTCTCATTCTTCAGCTTCATTTGCAGACTTCATCACGTTGGCGACATAGAGCCCAATGCTAAGAACTGAAAGAGCAACAAGAGTCATTTTCATAACTTTCCTTGTCTTCTTCATGTTTGCAGCCAAACAACTCACATTTCCGATTGCTTCATCATCTGTCGATTCACTGTAAGAACTACTACTTGAATTGCTTTTAGCTTCTGTTTGCTCATTGTTTTTAGGACTATTGGTCTTTGGTTCTTCTTTAGAAGAGGTATCAGTACCAGCATTGTCCTGTTTACTAAATTCGTCTCGTAAAGTTGTAGTCTGTCTATTAGCTGCAGGGTTATTTTCAGCTAATGTAGCTATCAATTTGTTATCCTTTTTCGCTGGTGAAGTTATCATCTTTGGCTGTTTAACATGAAGAATTCCGTTTTCTAACTTCGCGCTGATTTTGCTTCTGTCACAGTTTACTGCAACAGGAAATTCCTTCTGAAATCTCCGCCACTTGTTCGACATCCCAACTGGCCTTTGTCCACTGATCTTCAGAATTCCTGTTTTGTTCATTTCAACCCTCAGCTCTTCCTTCTTGAAACCTGTGGAATTTCAATGATACAAGACAATGTTTAAGGTTAACTAACAAAACAATGAAATGAATAGTACATGACTAGAGTTGCACGACTTTAAAACACGTCACTAGAGTCTAATGCATGCCTTTTCCTTATATATTAAACATCTCTTATGTGTTATGTCGATGTGAGATTTTCCTAGGATGTCACATACTAATAGAGGGTGTATGTGACATCGATAGAAGGACTGACAAACTTCTAAGATGACAAGCAAGTTGTAGTATGTGTCCTCACTCCGTGTCGATATAAACTGTTTAATGACTAAAGAGAAAAGGACCTTGAAGAGTAAGGTGAAGAGTGTCAAAATGTTCTTCTTGAACCAGTTTTGTTGATGGAACAAAATCTTCATATATTTGAGTTGGTGTTGAATCCATTTTCTATCTCTTTGCTTTATTTTTGCTAAAAATGTGTGATATTTGCTTCAAGGCTTTGTTCTTGTTGATGGAAAGGATTTAAGTTTGTAGTGTATATATATACACGTAGAAAAATTCACAAGAGAACTTTCTATGTTTTCTTTCAAGATACATATTCCTTAGCTAATTAATGGTTCATTACTTTGTTTATAAACCTCTTCTTGTACAATAATCATAAAAAAAACGCTAAGAAGACCTAAATAGGAAACCTCAAGTGTAGGACCAAAGTTTGAGGCTCAAGGGTGTGTTCGGTACGAAGGAAAATGTTTCTAGAAAATGAAAAAATAAGTGGTTTTTATAACTTATTTTTTAGTATTTGGTAAATAAAAAGAAAATAGTGTCCCAAGAATATTAAGGTATAATCTACGAAAATATTATGACATCGAACCCAAAAATACTATAATCGGGAGTTGGATATGAAGTTATGGATGAGAGTCGGGGCTTGGGTCAGTGTTGGGACCGGTGGTCGATTTCGCAAGTCAAGTTGGATTTTGGTCGGGAGTCAGATCTCGGGTCTAGGTCGGGAGTCGAATCCTGACCTTGACTCGGTACCCAACTCCTGCCTCAAGATGTGGGAACATGATTTGACTTCGATCCTAGACTTGACTATAGATTTGGGACCCAGATCTTGACCCTGACCCAAGACCCTACTCCGGAACCGAGATTTGATTGAGAGTCGAACCTTGAACCTGACCCTAACACCGATCCTTGAGCATAACTCGCGACCCCAATCCATTTCAGGATCCAACTAACAAACCCAAACTCGGGACCCGACCACGATCCAGGTTGGGGATGGGGTCCGGAGACGTGTCCCAAGTTGAGGTCGGGTCTCGGATCGGGTGGTCAGGTTAAAAGAGAGTTTTGAAAATATTTTTGTTACTTTACGTAGAAAGTCCATTTTCCTAAAATTTGAGAAAAATAAGTCCATTTGAAAAATAGTTTTCAAAACGTTTAAGCCAATCCAACATGATAAAAATTTAAAAATATTTTTCGAAAAACATTTTTCTTCGTTTCCATCCGTTTCAAATTTATTCGTCTTACCTTCCTTTTTAGTCCGTTTCAACAAAGTACGTCTCTTTTCTTTTTGGAAACTCTTAAATACCAACTTTCCAGGTGACATATTTAAGAGAAAAGATTAAAAGACATTTTGTTGGAACCTCCAGTAAAGGAGACCTGTCTAGTCAAAATAGGCTTCTAATAAGAAATTTGCTCATTCATTACTTATGCAATGACTTTCTTTTTCGTAGCGTCAACGTTACCTTTATATCTCCCTCATCTAATCGATATTCCCCAAGAGAAAGGGATCATTTCAAAGCAAAATCAAACAAATAAATTGAAACATCTTTGTTCAAATAAATGATTCATTACATTACAATATGAAACTTTGTTAACTTCTATTTTGCAATCACAAATACACAATCACAAATAGTCTCATTCTTTAGCTTTCTTTGGAGACCTCATTACATAACCACCAACACCAAGAACCACCAAAGCAGCCAGAGCCATGTTCATCACTTGCCTTGACACCTTCAACTTTGCAAACAAATCACTAGACGTACGCGTCGTGGCATCATCTTTCATCGATTCGTCTCGTTGAACAACTTGTGTTTGTTCATTGGATTTTGGACTAGTGTTGTTTGGTTTCTCAGCATTGTCTTGTTTACTTAATTCATCTAATTCTGTTTTCTTGTTATCTTGTTTTGGTTCAATGTTAGTTGAGGTTGGGAATTCACTTTCATTTTTTTCTGATGAAATTATGAGTTTTGGATGTTTAACATAAAGTATTCCATTTACTAGCCTTGCATTTATTTTACTTTTGTCACAATTTTTTGAAACAGGAATGTCCTTTTGAAAGCTTAAAAATTTATTTACTGGCCTTTGTCCATTAATCTTTAGAATTCCTGTTTTTTTGCATAATTGAATCTTCACTTCTTCTCTCTTGAAACCTGTTGAATTTTCAATGTTCAGTTTGGTGTTTTCAAAAGCGAAAAGAGCAAAAAAACGTTGAAGGCAAAGCGAA
>JAJOOO010015461.1:0-40647 GCA_029582685.1 Solanum piurae | reverse complement strand
TTATATATATATATATATATATATATATATATATATATATATATATCATATTCCATCAAAAAGTTATTTCATTCCAACAACTCAAACCAAGAAGTTTCCTAAAAGAGCTAAACACATCACTCATGCAAATTGCCCAATAGAGCGGCCCATAAATCTAAAAAGATCTGACCATAAGGTCAACTTTTAGTTGCCCGAAAAAAATAAGAAAAAGGAACAGACTTTTCGCTAACTACCGTATAATCTTTTTCTTCAACTTCAACTAGTAATTTTTTTTTTCAATTTCAATCAAATAATCTCCAAACAATACTAAAATGTATATTGCAATTAGGTCTAAAAATAACCTTAAGCACCATTAGAGGAATTAGTCATTCAGAATAGCTATGAATTATAATAATCATTGAGGAACAAAAAAGATATTAAAAAAAAAAGTGATGGGCATTCTAAATAAAATCCAAAAATCCCATACAAAAAAAAGGGGAAATTATAAATGAAGTGACAAATCAAGCTTCTGATCTCTATCGTCCTTAACAAAAGTTGGTACATTCTCTTGACATTCTTCAAAGAAGTCATCGTTGCACACATAAGGGTTACTATTTGTATTATTCATATAGTTCCCAAATTGATTTCGATAGAGCATCGTTGCGTTATTATTATTATTATTGTTATTTTCAAATCTTGGTGCTCCATTTGACCCAAATGATCTGCTAGAAAACTGTTGTTGGCTAGGTGGGAAGTGGCAAAAGTTGGCTGCATGAGCAGTAATATAAAGAGAAGGGTGATTTATAATGCCAATGGGATGATGATGATGATTAGGTGCAAAAACAAGAGGTGTGGCTTGTGGTAGTAGTGAAGAGAAGTTCGTAGCATAGTCATGATGATGATGATGATGATGAGATGACATAATTGATCTCTTGTTCTTTCTAGCTGCTGTCCTTTCTTTCTTGTGAGCATTTTGATGACCACCCAATGCTTGTGAACTGTGAAACTTTCTTGAACAATATAAACATGGAAATGACCTTGTGTTGTTGTTGTCTTCTGATGAATTGTTATTTGATTGGACATGGTTTACTTTCTCACTATCCATTCCTGAAAAAGGAAGAAAACAACATTAATTCCAAATGATTAGAGTTATGCAAGTATTAGTAATATATGAATTAGTTATGAGAGAATTTATGTATTATTCTATGCAAAGATTAGTCATACAAGGTTTACTTATTTTCTCGTAAGTTATACATGCAGTAGTTATGTGAATTTCTAAATTGCAAACCAAATACCGTATTAATTTTATACATGAATAACTTACCTTCTAACTGACTACCAAACATGGTATTACTTATGCAAAATTTAATACCTCCATTAACTCATTTTCAAACCAGCTACCAAACAACCCATTTAAAGTATTTTTGATATCTTTTACTGGCACAAAAATTTTTATAGGACTAAAAGGTTCCTGTAGGACAAAAAATTAGTGGTGGAGCCAAGAATTTAAGTAAGAGGATTGAAAAAAATGTAAGAATGTTGTACTCCTATTCAAAAGTTTATACATACAAAAAAAAACTATCCTATTTGATAGTGTAATTTTCCCTCACTGACACATTTATATTTAAATATATTTTTTTTAAATATAACACTACTATATATAACCTAGAGGGGAGCATGGGTTCACGTGAATCTATAGGTAATGTAAACATACTAACATGGCAAAAAATTGAAATTATAGTGAAATAGTTACAAACCTGAGAAAACTGAAGAAGACTTTGGTTTGGAGAGTAGAGAGGTAGGAGGAACAAATAAAGAGGGAACAGAAAGAAACAAGAATATGAACTTTTGAAGTTGTGAGTTATGAAAAAAATGAGGAAAGAAAGAGACACAGGTTTAAGTTGAGAAAGTGAGGTTGGGAAATGTGAAGACAGAAATAATGAAGTAGAGTATTAAAAAGTGTGCAAATGGGGTGTGGCACAAGAAGGGGTGTATGGGCTTGGGGAAACTGAACAGAGAAGAGATAAGAAAGAGAAATTGAGTAGTAGTAAAAGAGAGGATAAGTGGGGAGAAAGCTAAGTGTATCATCATCCTTCCTGCATGCTGAGGCAATGGAAGAGATTGGTTTAGATCAGAAGAACTCAGAATTCAGAACAGAGAAACACTTATGTATGGATTGGCTAAATTGTATCTGCTTCTGACACTTTTTTAAGCACTTCCTTTTCCAACTTCACCTTCTTTTCTTTTTTTCTGTCTTTTTTTCTCAACTAAAAAAGAAGAAAGGACACTTAAAAGCCTCTTAAGTTTTCAATAAAGTAGTATACTTTTGTCCTCATAATTTTAGAATTATAGTGAATTCTGTTCTTTATATATGTATTTGGGAGAGGTTATTAGGCGAATATGGCGCAACTTCAATTTATCAAGTACATGATATTAGATAGGAGTTTAATGGAGATCGCAAATAAGAGTAGAATGGTAGTAGATAGTAGAGAGTTGTTTTTATTACTAGCCTATTCATGTCTTTGCTAGGTGCAGGGGCGGAACCACCCACACCTAAGGAGTGTTGAGCGACACCCCTTCGTTGAAAAATTACATTGTATTTAGAGATTAATTTATTTTTTTAAATAAATAAATATATATACAAGTATTGACTTCTTTTGATAGAAGTTGAGAATTTAGTCTTAATGGTTAAGGGGTTGCAAAATCTTATTATAGTTTCTTGCATATATGTTTAGCATTACTTTGCTATTAGCTTTCATATTTTTCTTTTAATTACTATTTTGATTTGCTTGATTCGAGGATCTTTCAAAAACAACCTATAAATAAATAAATAAATAAATATATATAAAAAATCCGATCTATTTATATAGTCCGAGTTAAGAGTAAATTCGATGAAATTTACTGGTCTTGCCTAGATCCGGGACGAAAAGTAATTACTTAAGGGGAAACTAAGCAAATACCCCATAAAAGTAAAATAATTACAAACATATACCCGTTTACATTTATATCCCACTAAATAATTACACTATATAGCCTCAACTAATTTCACTTAATTGATACTAAATCAGTATATATATATTGTATTGGTATCATTAAAGTTTCTTGTTCAAAAACTACCCATTAGTTAATGAAACTATAATAGTATATATATATACTCTTATAGTATCATTGACTAATGAATAATTTCTGAACAAGAAACATTAATGATACCAAAACAATATACATATACTCTTCTAGTATCATTGACTAATGAGTAATACAAGAATCCTTAATGATATCAATACATTATATGATATGATTTAGTGATATTTAAGCGAAAATTATCAGTCTTATAAATGATACCAATATTATCAGTTGAGCCAAATTTTCAGTCTTAATAAATGGGGGTATGGACTGTAATTATTTATGAGAGAATATGTATTTCAAAAATTACTTGAATTTAGATATAAACTTGTAATTATTTTAAATTTTATGACTCATTTATGAACTAGTAATGCCCAAAAGCTAGATGCTGCTAGTGTTTACCAATGGTTTCCCTATATGCACACTAGAGGGGATTGGGTCAGAATTTTAGTTGTCTTCATCTTTCTACAAAATGGCCTTCTACACTGCCCTAAAACTGCTTTATTCAATAAATAGTTATGGGAGAAAAAGAGCAACTTGTCTTTCTCCTATCTGACATCCACCGCCAATTTGTTATGCAACTTGTCCCTTCTTCCCCATCCATTGGTTGCATGTCTTGGGACTTCACGTATGTCATCACATACAAAAACAATAACAACAGTGGTCCATATGTTCACGGACGTGGCAACTCTCAACAGGTTTTTCAAGACAAAACCATTCACCACTCATGTGGCAGCAGCACATATAGTTAATGCAAGTGCATCGACACTTCTCCACCTCCCCCATCCTAATAATAAAGAAAAATATCTTTTTTGTTAGAATTTCTGACTTTAGGATTTATCTTTCTTCTACTTTTGCATGTGTGACTATCAGTGTTTTGTTTCTTTAAGCATCAAACAGTGCACCAGTGAAGGTCAAGTTGTAGAAAGCCAATGAACAAGTGCAACTCACTATTAAATGCTGCAACAAGCCAGCAACTGAAAATTGCACAGAGCTTTGGGAATATCAAATACAGGATAGTTACGGAACCCCTTTCTTGTTCTCATCGTTACCTCTGTGCCTTTCTCGAATGGCATGCTACAATATATAATTTTTTACAACAAACTATGCCAACCTGAGCAAATTCAGAATACTAACCTCTAATATGTAGCAGATTTGAGCAAATACATAGCCCCTCAACTCCTAGAAAATCTTGCAAATGGAACAACCAATGAGGAGGAAGAAAAAATAAATTAGACAACTCTTTTATTGTGGTAAAAACGCCCTTTTGAAGTGCAAACACTAATAGTTCTTGAAACAAAACTAGGACAACTTAGAACTTTTATTTGACTCATGGTATCCAACTATTTAGGGTAGCAATGTAATGATCTCAAGACAATTGCTAGCCTGCTAGGAGATAGCACCTTTGGTTGTGTATAAAAATATTACATTATTGCAGGAACAAGGTACAGATAGTTTATAGTGACAAATAGACAATTTCACACATCTTTATCCACTTTGAGATCTAGCAAAAACCTAAGCATCTTCTTAAAGAAAATAAACTTCGTGGTGCAGATGTTTCATCAAGATCAGGCTCATTATTGCGGGGAAGATGCTTAAAGAAGGCTTTTACTGCTCCAGTGACCCCATCTTCATTCTCCATCGCCTTAGCCAGCTCAACTGCGCGCTCCTTTACCTGTGAATTACCTCACGTGTTCATATTGAAAAACATTAACAACAACTAAGCTTTGGTCTCATACAACCATGCCTTGAGTTTTTCGGTTTCCCTTTAAAAATAAAAGGAACAACTTGGTAAATAACTCCATCTTGAATTGATAATTCACAATTTGTCTCAAGTTTCTAGTTAGATAAAGGATGATGCAATATGACACTAAGATTCAAAAGACCCATTGAACACAACACTTTGGCAAACTAAACTCCAGTATGTATGCTAATTCATGATTTAAAAACTTTTGCTTTTACATAATTTCTGCAAGAAATTCAGGTACATGGGATAAAAATCCATAGCAAAATACCTTAGGATCAAGCATGAATTCAATTGCCTCAACCAGCTTAGGAAGGGAAAATTCGTCGATAGGTATAGGTGGAGGGCCTACACCTCTAGCGTGCACCCTTTCCCCCCAAAATGGCTGGTCACCAAAGAAGGGTACAATAGTTGTTGGACACTGTAATCCCAAAATATGATAAAATCCAATTAGCCCTAATAAACACAAAAGGAAACAAGAGTAAAACAGAGGTTGCTGAAATCATCACCGCAGCTTTAAGACCAGCAGCCGTTGTTCCAGCACCCCCATGGTGCACCTGGAAAGAAAGAGAAAACTGGTAATGTCACTTATCCTACACATGCTAAGCTGGATGATACTTCAAATACAAATCACATAAAAGGGAGTTTGTTAAAGCTTTCAATTGACTGAGAACTAGAGACAGCGGCCTTTATGAAGCAATAGAGAGCACCAACACCCCTCCCCTTCTCTGCCCAACTCCTACTCTTGCAATGTATTTGTCAGTGGATTTCAAACCACCAATTCCCCTACGGCCCTACCCCTCACAGCAGCATAAATTTGTTGACAAACTCATATTGAAAGTAACCTATCAGAAAGACACTAGAAAGGAAGTAGCACTTCAATATCAAATCTTGACGAGGGAAATATTTTATCATATTTTGTGAGAGAAAGCAGTTAATCTAATTTCCCATGTTAGCACAATCAAGTCTTTTTTTAAAAAAAATTACACAGTCAATGGCAACCAACCGCTAGGCTTAATAAACATTTTAATCCAAACCATTGCTGTTACATTAACGTTGCAGGTTTATGCCACTTTGGTCCTGGATCTGAACCCATATTTTGCAGCTGATGGCTATTACAACCCAATCTGGGATTATGTCAAGAAGTCTACAAACCCACCAAACTGGCACACATTTACGCATCTATAAAAACAAAGGGAGGCCAAGACAGGAAACACATGCAACTGGGGATGGAGCCAGGAATTTATTTAAGCGGATTCAAAAAGAAAATAGAATGTTACCGTTGGGATTCGACTGTGAAATTAAGCAAATCTTGAACCCCCTCTACAACTCTAGAATTTTTCCCGATGTCAAGGGGATTCAATAGCTTAATGTAACCAGCAAAATACATTTTTAGCCTATTTACAAGGTATAATATATCGATGAAGGGGATTTGGTACCGTTTCCCGTGGCTATGAATACCTTTGAAAGGTTAAAGTGAAATAGTTCAATTTGGTCAAGAACTAAAAATAGGGGAGTGATAAGGGCTCCATTTAGTTTCGCCACTGCATGCAACATAATCAGAGAGCTCTATGTGCTTACAAAGATGTAGAAACAACGAAAAAGTGGTCAGAGACATGCACACATCGTCATGCATAGCATCTTATGTCTCAAGCCTAGGCCCTGCAACTCTTAACAGTCAAGAATTTGTGACCCATATTATATCAACTAGATAGTAACATTATACCATTAGTAACAAAAAATAAAACCGAAGTCTTTATTGATAATCCCACATAAAAACTATGTATACCAATTTATAAGCCCAAGTCAATATTGAAAATCACATGTCAGTCCTCCATTTTTAATTGCGCCTCAAACCAAAGTTTTGTCCTATGTCCTTAGGCTTCTGATATTTCCTTGAGCTTCTTCACCGAATAGCTAAAAGATACAGAAAAACAAGTAAAAGTTGCAAAAGGCTCACCACTGCAGAACATTGTAAGAAAAGCCAATCATGGGGACAATTATCAAGCAAGTACACAAAATCCTTTGGCTCAGCCACTGGATACAACAAAAAACAAGTATTAGCTGAGTACCACCTCCAAAATTTCATGAGTTACCTACACAAACATAAATAATTAAATAAATTGATTATTCTTACACTAGAATAATAAACAGAACTTACAATTGCCAAGGCCACCCCAGCCTTTGTTAATGATCCCCCTTTGTCCAGTGCGTTCCAATGCTTCAACAATTATTTGGGCCATTTTCTCTGGCTCTTGAACAGGCTGAGATTGTAGAAATAAGAAAAATTGGAGATGGATAATAAATAAATCTAAAGCTTGAATCTTGGGATATCAAAACATCAAGTAAATATGAAATATAGTGTCACAATAGTTTGACGAATTTGTAGCATTATCTGAATAATGTCTGAAGACAACGAATATTGACATGTTAACACAGATCCCTTCCTAGAGAATTTGCAATTGTGTTATATCACTTCTGATATGACATGTTATTAGCATACAACATCTGACAGAAAATTAACATTTTCTACATATAACTATTTTCAACAGTCTCAAATACAAAATTTGATTCACAGTTCAAATTTGACAATAACAACTAATCACAAAGTACAAGAAACAAGGAGCCACCATTCCTCTTTTTTCTAAATTTATCAGGGACATGGAATGTCGTTTTAGGTTTCTCTAAAAAAAATTATAACTCTCTATTTTCCTTCTCTTTATTGTGAAGATGGGGAAAAGGATGAGAAGAGGAATGAGCAGAAAGCAAATATGTTAAATATTGAGGATCCTGTAACTTACAAGACTACCAAAGCCAATGTAAATGGGTTTCTGACCATCTTTCAGCCAATTTACTAGTGATTCTGGAGGTTCATAACCAGATGCAAGATCGAGGAAGCAAAATCCCACCACATCAACCTTTGGTCCCCAATCTGCAAAAGTGTAACTATATAAAGAACAGTTGCGACTTCTTTAAACAAGAATGCATTTGATAAGACTTGTTGCTGGGAAGATAAAGGACTTATGTGCTTGATTATAGACATCTGAAGAGTAATTACCTTTTGGTTTAGAAACAAGGTGAGGACTCCAAATATATCCATGTGGGATATCCAGCTCAGAGACTTGAGA
This sequence comes from Solanum piurae, assembly GCA_029582685.1. Classification (NCBI taxonomy): domain Eukaryota; kingdom Viridiplantae; phylum Streptophyta; class Magnoliopsida; order Solanales; family Solanaceae; genus Solanum; species Solanum piurae. Next base: position 32,673 of record JAJOOO010015461.1, on the reverse strand, counting down.
ACTGCTTAAATATGTAACTGGTCTTAGCTTCAGTTTTCTTTTCCTGGTATCATTAATCATATCTCGAATTCCTAGCCAAATCAAGGAGTCAACAATCTGATACGACAGCTGCAGAGTTCATAAAAGAGCAAATGTGAACAGAAACCAACCTTCTTTCTTATCTTTTTCATTGGGTGGGTGGGAGAGGGAAGAGAGGAAGGCAGTATCAAATGAAAAAGTAACACTAGATGCAAAGTACAGATATTAGAATCCAACTCACCCGATATCCAGCTGGTTGTTTAATGCGGGACAATGGATGAGGAAATTCGCTAGTTGGCCTGGTACAAAAAGAGAGAATGTTTACTTACTGAATAACCTAAGGTCCAGATCTAACTTCTCAATAGGACATGTAATATGAAATGAATATAATAAATAACTAAATAGCTTCCTAATTCTCCATTACCCAAGCAAGACTTACGTCCATGGCATTGTAAAGAAAATATGAATTGGAATTTTCAGTGCTTCCGCAACATGTGTATGCCCTGAAAAAGAGATTTCTGGGTTAGCAATAGAAATAGAAATTATTCTTCCACCATCACCACAAGAACGTACATCCAAAATATTTTATTAGCATAAAAGCTATGAGAAGAACCTCCATCAAAGTTCAAAGTGAGCTTGAAAAGCCACTACTAACAGAAATTTGACTGGAGGTGACTCATCCAGGACAAGATGAAATGGTCTTTATTGGGGAAGAATAAGCCAAGCATACAGAACCATTTGGCACACCCTAGTTAAAAGTGGGACCTGTTTTTCTTTTTATTCATAAATTCATGCCCACAAGAACGAATGTCAGTTATCAAACTAGAATCAACTGTCTTCAGAGGAGGATCCAGGATTATAATTCTACGGGTTCAGTATTGGGTTTTATTTATTGAACCCATCATCTTATTTGAGTTATGGGTTCATAGTGTTCAATAATTTCAACAATGTCAATGTATTTTACATTGAAAATCCAGGTCTAAGATAAACATTATGGGTTCATTATACTAGATACACCCCTGACTGTATTAGCCAAAAACTAACACAACTACCCTCCAGATCCATTTCCAAGACCTTTAATCCGCAGGTTCAAATTCATGCCGGTCTATTGTGAAAGTGACCATTCAATAACTATGCTTCAAACAAAATGACACAAACTTCTTCAGCTTTTCTCATCCTTGAAAACAATAAAGTGCTACTTTTACACATCTGAAAGCAAATATAGTATTAATGCATGAATAAAAGAAACTTTCTCAAGTTTAAATGAATTTGCACATATCTAACTATACTTCATGGGTCATCAAAGTCAATACCCAAAACCAATTTCCAGTTAATGTATGTTACTTATACTATGTATCAAGTATGTTCTAAATGAACACTAATGGAACATAAAGCTCTGGCCAAAATCTCCCACATACTACTAACAGTTTCAGTATGTACAGTATAGTGCAAGAATTATCTCAATTCTTTGAGATAATAAGCTATAGTAAAAGATTTCTGAACGATGTTGGAGTCAATCTCTTCTCTGCTGACTACAGTATACAAAAGTGAGAAAATACTGTCTGGAACTTGGCAAAGTAAAAGGCAGACCACAAGCTTGACAAACAGGTAATATAACTAGGTTCTCTCTGAGCATTACTTTCATTTCTCTTGCCAAAGTTGAGAGGGGCACAGTGTGTTCTGAGACAATGTAGCTAAATATGTTGGCGCAATCTGCGAAGTACTGGAGTAACTTTTTGTTTTTTATTATAAGGTAAACAAATTTTATCAAAGCAAGCACCAAGATGGTACTGCAAAATAAAAAGTCACAAAATTACAAAGAACACCATATATCAATATAACTACAATCATCTCAATGAATCTAAGTCTAAAACATCTGAGAAATCTTCAACCGTCCTCTCCTTACACCAGTAAGTAGATTTTCAGGAGAAAAAATCTGTCATTTCATCTTCTTTTTTTAATATAAAAGACTCAGGTTTTCTAAAGAGCTTCATGCAAACACTTGATAAAAGAGTCAGCAAACAGGTAAGATTACCTATATGCTCGGGGATTATTAACAAGGAAATGAGCAAGCAAAATGGTATAGAAATGCACAATTTACACATCTTACCATATGCTGGGGGATTAGCGATAATCGCATCTGGTTTAAAGGGTACCCCAGTATCCATATCAGGTTCTTCGCAAGCTGGGAGTAGAGAACTTATAATATCCTTCAATTGGTTTCTCTGAACAGGAATTTCTGAGGGTGCAGAAGGTAAGAAGCCCTTGTTTTTAACCATATCTACAAATCAAGAGAAAGAATGTTGAGTCAATTCTGATAAGAACTTGGCACTTAATGACAATTATGAATGAAGGCACCCATTGAAATTCATGAAATTTGAAGCAATCAGCAATTAGTCAAATTCAAGCATCTAAGGACATTCTCTACAACAGCTTAGAGACAGACCACATATTCTGGTGTACCTACAAACCCAGAGACAAAGCACTTGCAGATGATGTGCAAGATGTTTAGGAACTAAGTCTAATACCCTTATATAATACTAAACCTCAATTTATGCACCAAAAATGACTCACAAAACAAGATTTTTACTGGCAAAGTAATCTAAATTCAAGTAAATGAAGTTTTTTAATCTTCAGTTCTACAAGGAAAAAGTCATTATCCAATAGAGGAAATGACTTTCTAGAGAATATAAGAAATAACTAAGGATGGACTTGTTCTTTCAGATTGATTCTTTCTTCCCTTTCGTTTTCTTTATCCTGTTTTGGTTTCAGATGGGATATTTTGAAGCCCTTTGCAGCAGGTTTAACATTTGATCCTTGAAAATACAAAATGAATCAAGCTAGTTTACCTTATTACTACTTACTAGTTATGGGCAACAAGAAGCGGATGCACTTCCAAGCAATTCAGATGTAGTCCTTCAACATTAACCAGTCAATGGATATACATAATGAATTTTCCGTTATGAAAATTCAATATCAAGGTTTGCCACAACCATGTGAACCAATCACAAGTTTGTTATACCTCAATTGTTTTAGGTTGAACAGAGTTACAAAGATAATGATGATTAATAACACAATGTTTTGCGAAGATCTAAAAATGGTAAGCACACATCTAGAAATGTAGAGTATCAGATAAAGTACAAGCAAGACACTAGACCCACATGAGATTGTTAATTCAGTTTCAGAACAAACAGAAACTTAGGAACATACATCCAGCCAAAACTTTTGGATCACCCCCAAGAGGATAGAACTCCAACCCAGCGGTTAAGACAAACTCTTTGAAATTTGCATGGGTTGCCAGCCTCACTCGATGGCCATACTCCTGCAACAGCAATTCTGTCAACAAGCTAGGACAGACCAAACCATACTTTATTAGCTATGACAATAAACAATCACATACAAAATCAAAACAAGAGATAAGTCATCATAGAATCCGGCTTCTTAGACAAGATTAGCATCTTATAAGAAGCAAAGGGTCTTCATTGCAAATGAAACAACTGCTCTTCTAATCCATTGACCACTAAATGGTGGAACACCATTAATTCAAGGTGGACCACCATTAACTGAAGATCTATCAAAGAGAAGGGTTCTCAACAGAAATACAAAATAACTATCGACCATCTCCAACCCACTTCTATTTTACTCTCCATTCTCTATATTAGGGAGAGTAAAATAGAGAATGGGCACTCCAACCCCTTTTTATTATAGTCTCTATCCTTCATTTTTAGAGAAGTGAGAGAACTACTATTCACACTCTTTATTTCATTTTTTCATTAATTTATTATTATTTCTATTATTTTGTAATTAACATATTATTTTACATATAATGTCATTAATTAAGTATTTAATATTGGTAATTCTTTTTAAATGTAATATAATATTTTAAAAAATATATTATTTAATATATACTACTTTCATCCCGAATTGATAATATTTCATTTTTATTTTATTTTTTCACTTTAATATAATTTGATTTATTATTAATTTTCACTATAAAGAATGCACAAAATTAAATGGTCTACAATTGTTCAAACTATTCGTGATCCCTGTTCTCAAAAGAAGAAATATTTTGCAATGAAACAAGAATTGTGCCGAAAAGATGTTGAACATGCATTCGGAGTTTTGCAATCACGTTTTGCAATTATTGCAGGACCACCACATTTTTCGAGAAAGGAAGTGCTACATGATATAATGACTACATGTATTATACTGCACAACATGATAATCGAGGGTGAACGTAATCTTAATGCATCAATTCAAGATATCGTAGAGGCTCAAGCTGCAACGATATAAATGGTGGTAGATGAAAATCTCCGATTTGAACAATTTTTAGTTAGACATAAAAAAATGAAGGACAAAAATGTTCATCATAAACTCGGCATTGCATTAATAGAGCATTTACGGGAACAATGTAATAATCTTGAAAGTTGAGTATTTATGTAAGTTTATGTAATTTTCATAAATGATTTCAGATTTATTTGAATCGTCCATTAATTTGTATTATGTTATTTAGAAATTTAGAATTAAATATAATTTTATATCGAATAAAGAATTTGAAAAAATAAAATTTTATATCACATGAAAATTACATAAAGTGAATATTTGGAAAAAGAAAAGAAAGGATTTATATTATGACATAAGAAAATAAGAATGAAATAGAAATAATTATATAATATTGAGGAGAGAGAAGAAGATTCTTTTTTGGAGAGTAAAATTGAGAATTGGGTTGGAGTTGGTTGTTTGATAAAATAGAGAACTCTATATTTGATGAGTAAAATAGAGAATAGGGTTGGAGATACGCTAATACACCTGGGAGGACAACTGGCATTTACAGGTATCAAGGATATCTCTCGTGACATTGTAAAAAAGTATAGCTATGTAACTCCATCACAAAAGCATCAGTCAAAAATTTTAGAGTTATAAAAACTATGGCTACCAGCGCAAATGTTCCATCAGCAAAAAGACAATGTTTTTTCAATTCCAACTCCTTATTTCAGCAGAACATTTCATGGCAAGAAAAGCATAATTTAAGACATAATCCATGCAACAAGTAAGAAAAATGGGTCTGTCTTATAAATACATTACGATTTCTCAAGTATGAAAAAAAGAAACAAGGAAGAGGAAAGGTAAAACCACAAACTGGATCATCAGGTTCATGATGCAATCTTGTTTGCTGGTTTTCTCGAGCTTTGAGCAAGTCCAAGTTTTAATCACCAAATGGATTGGAGGCATAACAAATTTAAAATGTTAAAACTGAAATGACTAGGACAGTAACCCACAACAAAAAAAGGACACTGGAAATTTGAAAGGAAAAGAGTGTCAGTATAGGTCTCCGATTCAGAAATCAAGCCACAGTGAAAAATACACTCTGCTCAAAGAGTTGCAAGTGTTTTTCACCGATTTAACATTTTAAAATACATATGTATAATGCATGTACAATGTGGAAACAGCTTGCAGATATAGAATCTGAGATTGCAAAATGATGTCAGGTACCTGCAAACGTTTGCCAATTGCAATAAAAGGTTGCACATCACCACGTGTTCCAACAATAAGCATTACAATCTGTATTGGAGGAATATAGTGAAGTTCTAGTTCATCAAGAGGCTCATCTTCAACTTCATTACAGACACTTTGAGATTCAACTCCAAGGACCCTGGATTCTTCATCACCCGGAATCTCAAATTCTACAGTTCCATTGTCTCTGACAGTTGCGATCCTCTTCAACAACTTGAGCTGCAGTATGTTAAGTGCAAATCAAGCATCAAAGTTATGTAAATTAGTTCAATGATTTATCCATCCTTGAGTGATATAAAATTCAATAGTATGAAACACCAACAATGACAAGACAAAATAGTATGATGTTCCTAAGGGTGCCAAATTAATCCCAAGCAGGTACTCTGCCCAACTCGCCCAAGTTTGGACGGGTTGCGTTAAGAATATATCCATTGGTGGGTCAACAAGCGTATGTGCAAATTGACCTATCTAATAGCCTGTGCCTACCTGTCCAACCAAGTCCCAAGATATGTACTTTTTCTTTTTGTTTAGTTTGCTATAAATTTCTCCTCTCCAATTTCACATACTTTTTCTTTCTATAAGAAAAGAAACAATCTTTTGGGTTGTTAATTAAACATGGTATAATAAATGAAGAAATGGTTTCGACTTGCGCATTGTTAGGTTATGAAACATTGTTTAGCCCAAATTGATCGAATCTGACGGGGTTAGTCACAGCCATTTATTGACTTAACTTGTTTGACAAGTCCAAATGCGGCCATACATTCCTATTTGACATCCCTATGCATTAATTGGAGATGATAATGAAGAACGCTTTTCACTGAAAATGAAAATTCATTTAAGTTATAGTTAGAGGGTGTTTGGATTGGCTTAAAAGTTAGTCAAACCTACTTTTAAGACAGTTTTTACTTCTGAAAGTGTTTGGCAAATATAAAAAATAACTTAAAATAAGTTAGGAAGTATTTGGCAAGTTTAAAATGACTTATAATAAGTTTTAAATGACTTGAAATAAGTCAAAAACCAATAGTAGGTCTCCCCCTACTTTTATCTGGTGATTGAGATAGAAAGTGAAACTAATTTCAACAAAGTGATAATGGGGAAAAAAAGAGAGAGTAGAATTAGCAACTTTTAGTTAATGTAATGGAAAGCTGAGAGAAAGGATTACCAGAAGCCAAAGCCAAAGCCAAAAATAGAAGTGTATAAATATGAAACATGACATGATATGATGATTTCATCTTGAAGACTTGAACTATACCTTCTGTTGTTCAGAATCTCTGTCATCAAAGATATTTGCTTCCTCTTGAGCAAATTGACTATTGTGTGTAGGTGGCTCGGTTTTTGATCTTTCCAACTTAAGATGACCTGAATGTGATTCAGATTTGTCTGAGCTAAAGATTTTGTGAGGCAGTGTAGTGAAACGTGCAACTTCCGTGCCAGAAGTCTCTAACATAAAAGTTACACACTTACAGTTAGCATAGAAGATGGCCTGTTTCAAAAGCATCAGAATTCACTGTAAAATAAATTGCATTTCCTGTCGAACACATACAAAACAATCATCCATGTTTGTTCATCCATCACACAGAAGTAGAATGTTTGTACTACAATATTTTATTGCATTTCGGCTGACTTAAATTGATGGCAACACTTAGTCTCAATTACTCAAACTGTTTCAACTTGCTCCACATTGTTTGCTTATCACAGATAAAATTTGACAATTCCACAACTAAATCAGACTAAAGTTAATAATTTTACGTATAAAAGTGTTATACCTGACACTACTAAAGTTAATATTTTACTGCTTCCTCCTTGTCAATTTGTTTGCCTTAGTTAAATAACCGTCAAAGAAACTATTGTGACTAATTACTTTTCTACTTTGTTTTCAAATATATAAATTTTATTTCAAAAAAGAAAATTTGAAAATTTTATGTTGAATTCACATAGAATATTAGTCAATCAAGCCAAACAAATTGAAACACAGTATTACTTATACCAAAACAATAAAATAGTGCATTTAAAATATTATAGTAATAAGAATTCATAAACCTGTGAAACATTTTGGAACAGGGCGAATTTATTCAGTTCGAATCCGTGTGTAGGTAAACTGCAAAAAAAAAAAACCTGAAGAGTCACTGACGACATTGGAAACGGAACCACCAACTACTTCTCTGCTATCCAGTTCAGTAACAGCATCACAAGCATTATCATCTCCATATTCATCTACAACATCCTTCTCTGTCGACATTGATACTTCACCTGAACTAGAAAATGAGCTCGCCGGACTAAAATCCGTCGAAGATCCGGTATCGCTAGCTTCACCGCCTCCAGCGAACTCTGCTTCCCTTGTTCCAGATTTAACGCAACTTCTCAAAATCTGCAAGCAAACAGAGAAATCCAGCAGAAGAAGTAGTCTAAGGTGAAGAGAGGGGTGCGAAGAGGAGAGAGAAAGAGCACGTTTGAATTGTGAGAGAATTCACGCCAACTGCAATGGGGAAATAAGAAATAATGATGGATATTTTTGTAATTAGCGAATGCTCTAGGAGTATTATGTATGTGCTCGCCGTAAGTAGAGGTGGGCTTTCGGTATTTAGTTTGGCATTATTAAATTTCGCATTCAGTAATTTGTTAATTAATAGTTAAAAGTAGATATCAAATATTAAAATTTTAAATTTTGATTTGATAATTCGATAATAGGTAAATTAAATATTGATTTGATATGGTATTTGGTAATATTGTATCGAAGTTGTAGTGAATTGTATTACAAAGTTAATACTATTTTTTCAATCATTTTTATTTTTTTACGTAGAGCCACAATATAATAGAAGATCAATAAGTAAGAAAAAATTCAGAAAAATAAATTGATACAACTAAAAAATATGTATTTGGGTTGTTTATGTTCATTTTTAAGTTTCTTATTTAAACGTGTACTAATGAGTAATGGACATGTTGATATATGATCTTCATCAAGTAACAATTTGATATTCGGAAAATACCAAATGATACTAATATCTTATACCAAATCCAAACTTGAACTCAAATACCATAATTTTAAAATTTTACTTCCGAATATCATAACAAATATCCATTAGTGAATTTGATTTAATTCGATAATTCAATTTTTTAATATATTATGCCCAGCCCTAATAGTAAGCCGTGATGTGTGCTCAGCAAGAATCCCGCTACTGTCAGAAATGGGGAACTTACATAAATATACTATAAATAAAAAATATTTACCATTTATAGCAATAACATTTTTTTCCCACTTGATCACTTTTAATACATGTATAATACACTTTTAATTCATATTACAAAGAACAATTTATTATTCACATATAATACAAGTTTTATTGATGGATAATACATTTATCACACATTTTAATACAATTATAATACAATGTGTCAACTTCTTACCAAATAAGCATAATATATTTTTAAAAATAATTATAATACATATATGTTGCATACTTAATTCACTTTTAATACATATTGCAGATTTAACATAGTATTGCTATAAATAGTAATAAATAAAAAGTATCGCTAAAATCAGTAATTATTTATTAAAAGGCACTCATCCAAGTAATTTTTCCGTCAGAAAATCCATGTGTCCGGTGTTCGCTACACTTATGGCCCATTATACCCTTGATGGCTACCCTTACTTTTAATTGATTTGGTATACTTAAATTAACTGAGTAATATTTAGGGTTAATATCAATATAAAAATTATAATCTTTTGCAATGTAAAATTTTAAATTATAGAAAAATATTTAATAATAATAATTAAATAAAAGGAATATTATATTTTGTTTAACAAGCTTAATGTCAACTTTGTTCTTCTCTTTTACTTAAAACCCCAATTTTGTGACATTATCTATACATCACTTTTCAACTATATTTATCTTTTCCAAGACTATTGTTGAAGATTTCAATCTTTAATTATAAAAATAGAAAAGAAAAAAAATTGCAACTTTTGTTGAATATTAATATTATTTTGCTTAAATAGAAAGGGCATTAGACTGGTCACTGGATGCCTAATACAAACATATGAATAAAATAAGTCATGCAAAAGAGCAACAAAGAAACTTAAAAAGGAAAAAAAAAATGAAACTCAATTACAAACAATAAATCATAGAATGAGAGCTTACAACAAAACGTCTTAGTGTGATTGTGATCTTCAATTATTTACAAAATGATATGGAATAAAAAAAATTAAGTAGAAATATATATCATTTAAATTCACTTGAGGTAGACAGTTGCAATTAAAACTTAGAGTGATAAGCATGACCTATATATCAAAACTTTAGATACATATCTTGTATGATACAGAGAAAACGCCCTACTAATATTAGAATCCCCAACAATAGATCAAACATAGAATTTTGATACTCCATCCGTCCATTTTTATTTGTCATGCTACATTTTTCGAAAGTTAATTTGACTAATTTTTAAAGTTAAATTAGATTACATTAATTTGATATTTTAAACAAAAAAAATAGAAATTCAAAAACTAAACGAAAAGTACTATAAATTGCATTTTTTGTATGTCAATTTGATGAAAAAATACATCGTAAAATGTTAGTCAAAATTCTTATAGGTTAACTCTAAAAAAGAAAACCATAACAATTAAAAGTGGACAGAGTGAGTACCATACATTGAAATTGATTCTATATTTATATATATGTGTGTGTGTTATAACTTAATTTCGTATCCATCATTGTGTGCTTACATTACTGAGTCATTTCCGTCACTTTATTTTTTAAACATATTTATTAGTTTATGATTGAAATATTTGCATGAATTCTGCATGTTTAATTTTTTTCCTTTTGGCAGAACTTTGAGTAAGATTTAATGTAAGTATACCATATGCTATAGGGTGTATAAAATCGAATCGAAAAATCGAATCAAACCGCAAATCGAATTAAACCGGAAAAAAAAACTCGATTAGTGGTTTGGTTTGACTTAGTTTGGTATTGAAAAAAAAAATCTGACTATATTTGGGTTGGTTTGATTTTAACTAAAAAAAATCAACCAGAGACCAAACCAATCCGACATTATATATATAATTCTAAAATTTTATTTTATACATAAAAATATTTACTTTGATATAATTTTTAAATATTTCTTAGTTTTTATCTCTTAATATATTATTTTAAGTTTGAAACTTAGAATTCTGAATGGTCGAATAAAGATTATAATTTATAGATGTTGGTAATTATAATAAAGCTTAAATCAAAATCAAATTAATACTAATGCAAAAAGAAAATCAATTCAACACTAAGAATGACAATAATAGTATTAAATATTTGTTCTTTAGTTTGACATTGATTTAGACAATTAAAATACATAATCTAATTTTAATTTCCTTTAATATTTAATCATGGAACTAATACTTATTAAACATATTTTAGAATAATTTAGTACTTATAAATTATGATCATTTTCATTATGACTTATTAATTTGCAATATTTGTTTTACGCGGTTTCATTATTATTATTTTTGTTGGATATTTTAGTGTCATTAATCATATCATATTTTGTGTTATTTTCTTAAGAAATACCTTAGATAGTTGTATTTTGGTAGGACTAAAGAAATATTTAAAGTACAAGTAAATTATTTGTTTGTATGAATACTTTACCGAAAAAACCCGAGTTTTATTGGTTTGGTTTGGTTTATAAATTTAAAAATCCGACACAAATAATTTGGTTTGATATTTGAAAAACCCGAACCAATTCGGCCATGTAAACCCCTAATATGCTAATTGAAAAAAGGGTGGTGGCAATGAGTATTACTTAGTATGAAAGAAAAATACATATTTGATTTATATTAGTGACATGGTATGGAGAAGGTTATTGTATCAAGAAGGAAGAGGTAGGCCAATGTAAAGGATGTGTTGCTAAATTAACAAAGAATGAGTTGTTTGAGGTAGGATAAGAATAAAAATACTTCAATAGAGATAAAAATTTCTACTCCAATCATATGGCATGAGTGTATCAATAAGGATTCAACAGTACATGCTCTTTGGGGCAAACTACTGGTTGGCTTGCATAATGGATTGCAGTCACTTGAGGATCTATCATATGTTTTACCTATTTAAAGGGATGGAGATTGACATTGCATTCAACTTTAAAGAACCAACAAGATTTTACTACGAACACTCAAGTGAGGTATCAATTTACAAGAGAATCTATAGTGGTAAATATTCAATGGTAGATGTTAACATGTTCAAGTTGTAAAGTATGTTTTGGGGATTTAATTGAGGGTTAGTAATATCAAATGAGACCAAGAAAAGTAAATCGAATGTTAGGGTAATGAGCTTGTAGATAAAGAAAGTTTAAAGTGGATATTCTTGTGTGAAATTATCTAAGAATTTTAGTAGAAATGTCCATATGGTGATTAATTATTTTATCAATTTAAACTAGTCAGTAATAAGAATCAATTTTGTGGGATAACCAATAGGCTACTAGGTACTTTTGGTGACAAGATTTTGCGATGGATTGTACTCAAAGGCGGATTCAAAATTTTCACTTAGGGGTTCGAAAAATAGGAATTTGGGAAGTGAAAAGTGATTTAGCCTTTAGGAATGGGACCTTGAATTTTTTTGGTTCAAATCCACACTTTTAGCACGTTTTTTAATAAAAAAAAGCGAAAAAATTAGGAACTGAACTAAATGAAAAGAGAGCTAAAAAAATGAAACGCTCACGCCAGGATTCAAACTCCAGACGTGAAAGTTAACTTTAAGGAGACATGTCATTGCGCAATTGTTAGGGTTTTGCCCTGATTTTCTTATCTTATTTGAACTTTATTTTTTTCTTTAAAAAAAAATCAAAGTGTTATCATAAATGCTTGAATTTTTTCTGAAAGAAAAATATAACTTTCTTCCATATTTGGTTTATTATTTTCTTAGAGGAAAAGTTTGGAGATCTATAAATTGAAGATCTCTATTCTCATAGCATTACATAATGACATCCACAATGTAGTCATTTAGAGAGTCTTGTTTATGGGGAGATTTTCTTCTAAACATATTTATGTTTTTCAATATTAGTTTTATAATATGTGGGTCGCTTGACCAAACTATATTAATAATACGTCTTTAGTATGTTTTTATTTGTCATCTGATTTATCAATATCATGATTTGCAATTGTAAGCTTCTGTATGACGCCCTAATCACTTTCGAACCCAATAAGTGGTATCAAAGCACATGATTCAATGATCCAATTGAACAAGGTTGAAGTTAAGTTCAAGTGATTTCAAATCAATTTGCAATCAACGTGATGATAATGAAGATTTTTATGCTACTGCATGTGGAGAAAAATTTCAAATATATTTTCAAAAATATCTTGTTGCTCCATCCTTTAGAGTAAATCAATTTTCAATACAGGCTTACTTTAAAGCATTGACTCTAACTTTCAACCCTTGCAAACTCTTAATGTTCAGGCTCAACTTTTAACTCATGCATATTACTTTTAACGCATGAGCTCCACTTTTAACTCATGCATCTTACTTTTAACGCATGAGCTCCACTTTCAACTCATGCATATTACGTTTAACGCATGAGCTCCACTTTCAACCATGCTCATAACTTTTAACACAGGACTTCAATTTTTAACCCATATGAACTTTTAACCATGGTAAGCTATAGCGATACATGAAGATTGTACGAAGAAAGGGGATCAAGAAAATTCAAGCCAAAAGAGAGATTTGTTAGGGTTTCTTATTTGAAGTTTATTTTTTTCTTTAAAGAAAAGTCAAAGTGTTAATGCTTGGACTTTTTGTGAAAGAAAAATATAATTTACTTCCATATTTGGTTTATTCTTTCCTTAGAGGAAAAACTTGGAGATCTATAAATTGAAGATCTCTATTCTTATAGCATAACATAATGACATCCACAATGTAGTCATTTAGAGAGTCTTGTTTATGGTGAGATTTTCTTCTAAACATATTTATATTTTTCAATATTAGTTTTATAATATGTGGGTCGATTGACCAAACTATATTAATAATACGTCTTTAGTATGTTTTTATTTTTCATCTGATTTATCAATATCATGATTTACAATTGTAAACTTCTGCATGACGCCCTAATCACTTTCGAACCCAACAATTATAGCTTTCTTCTTGTCCATGAGGGGGTTCAAAATAAATATATCTACATAAATACATAAAATTTACTTTATCTATACAATGTAATTTTTTGTTGTGGAGGTTCGGGTGAACCTCTGGAACCCACGTGGGTCTGCCCCTGATTGTACTTGTGATGCAACTAATTTGGAAGTTCTTTCAATTTGACGATTCGAATGAGGAGTGAAAGACTTTCAAGTACTCATGATTTACAGTTTATTACTATTCTCATGATTGGTTCAATTTTTATGTAAAGAATTCTGCTATTTTGAAACGTTCCTCGAGTAGATTTGAGGGATTTTTTATTTATAACGTTAAAAATAATTAGAAATGAAATATGATATTCTGAAAAAATAAAAATAATGGTATCTATTTTGATTTTTGAAAAGTTAAGGGTGGCCATTTTCTACCATTATAAATTGAACATATGGATGACTTTTCTAGGGCTGTAGATGGTTACAAACTATTACAAGTTTTTACCTATTGTTCAAGAATCCTTTGTTTATTATTTTGTGAAGGCATTACTAGGATTTACTTTACTACTTTTCTAATGGTTACTTTTGCACGAACAACAGAGAATTTCACAAGTATTGCAATCAATTTAAAGGTTTATATGGGTTTTCTTATTGCACTGTTTATTAATTTCTACATTTACTTTAATTCTTCACAAACAATTATAAGTAGTTAAATATCATAAATAGGATTATTAGACTCAAAAAAAGGACAAGGATAATAAATCTTTCGCATGAAGGTGTTGGTCATTTTATATTAAGCTTCTTTCGTAAAGATGGCGTTTCTAATGATTGCAAACATTAGAAACTCATATGTATTCTAAATTTGCTTGATAAAAAAAAAAGCTAAAATTAGAAAAGAGAACCATTAACAGTGATTTTATATTACTAGCCCCATCTAATAGCTTGATCTAGAGATAGGAAAGCTAATCTGAGACCTATGATGACAAAAAAATTAATACACACCCAAGTGTTTAAAGGACTTAAGGTGAAATTCTTCTAATTGGAGGGAGAGAGTCGAAGACATAGATCCATCAATTTTGTACAGTAGACATCATAAATGAGTAGAGTAATGAATTATCGGATTTAATTCTGATATCTAGGAAATCATATCTCTTGATCGTCTTTAATTATTTTATACTACAATAGTACAATAAATATAGTTCAATAATATTTCTATTAAACCCTCATCCAAAATAGTGATCATTAGATCGAATTGCTGCAATAAAATATAACGCGACATAGCAGGTAGGATCGCCGTAGCGGCCTTCGGCAGTGTTTCATGCATAAATCATATTTTTAGAAGTTATTTTCTTCCCAAAATCCAAAAACTTATTCCTAAGCTTGAGAAAGACGATTTTTCACCTAAGTAGGGTTCTTTTTATCATCGAGGTAAGTTCACTCCTCTGTTCTACTACCGATTTTTTTTACTAAATTCGTGTAATTTTTTGGATGGAAAATCTTAGAACTAGACCCAAAGTTTATGAATGATGAAAATTCCTTTTGGATTTCTCTAAACATGTGTTGTATTAATTCTAGGTTGTTATATTTTACTTCCTAGCATATAAATTCTTCACTCTAACGTGGATTATGGAAAATTTGGGAAATTTGATGGGTGAAAAACTCTTACTTGAGAATTTAGGCTACGAGCAAATCAAATCAATGATCGGTTGGGGGCTTGTCCTAGCAATTCATCTTAGTAGAGGCTTTTAGACAGTCCATTAGAGATTAGTATTTCAACTTTTATGTCATGATCGGATAAACTTATTTGAGTATTAAGTTTTACAACTCGGATTTCTTATTTATCTCACTTTTAGCTTAGTACTTTCAGTTATTATTTATGTTGATCGCAATATCATTTCAGACTATGGGTTAGTTTTTTGGTCACATGTATCTCCAAGAACCGTGTTACAACTAGGGATAGTTTCGGGCCATGAAAAACATGATATAAGAGCATCATATTTAAGATGTCCTAAGTCGCATTAAGTAAAGTTTTGTTCATGGTGTGAAGCACACCATATTTATGAATAAGAGACTATAAAACATTTTAGGAAATGCTTCACTTCTTTCATAATATCAGTCCTGGGATAGATGTTAACTCTATTTAACCTTCTTCTATTCTAATTCATGCTCTACACGTTTATAAAATCATGACTCCCAGAAGAGGTTTATATCATAAAAATATAGGAACAAATCAACAAACACCACCAGCTCTAGCAAACCCTTTGAATGGGCAAGTTATCCATGTTGAGTTCTAGGCTGCTTTCCAAATGCTAGCTCAGGCCATGACTACCCTGGTCAATCACCAGGATGTTTCTCGGGTCAACCCGAATGAAAATACCGCAACATCAAGGGTCTTAGATTTCACTCTGATGAATCATTCTAAGTTCCATGGTTCTAAGGTAGATGACGGTCCATAGAAATTCATAGCTGAAGTTCAGAAACTCACTCAGATCATGGGCGTAAGACACGTGGAGAGTATGGACTTAGCCACTTACCAGTTGAATGGAGTGGCTCAGATTTGATATAAGCGGTAGAAGGATGATAGGGGTGATGATGCAGGCTAGTAGACTAGGAGAAATTTGTGGCTGCATTTCTGGATAAGTTATGCATCCACTGGAGCTAAGGGATGCCAAGGTTTAGGACTTCATTAACCTAAAACAGGGTAACATGTCGATGAAGGAGTACTTCTTGAAATTTACTCAACTATTTAAGTATGCTCCAGCTATGGTGGTCGATGCTAGGCCCAGATGAGTGTTTGTTTCTAGTGTTTTAGAGACAGTGGTAAAAAGAGTGTATTATTGTTATGTCGATCAAGGATATGGATATCTCTAGGTTGATGACCTATGCTCAACAGATTGAGGATGAGAAGGTTAAGGAGAGTTTTAGGAAGATTAAAAGGGATATAACATATAGTGTAGACTAATATCAGTAGAAATTGGGTGTGGCAATCACTCTCAATTTTGCTAGAAGTTTTCAGGTCCATCCCCAAATTCTGCTAGTGCACCGGTATCCATGTTCAAGCAAGAGAACACTTATAGGGCACCAGGATCCAAGTCACATGGCAGTGTTACTAGTGGTTATACTTTTTCCAATTTGCAAGAAATATGGTAAGAACCACGTAGGATAGTGTATGGCTGGTAGTGAAGGTTTCTTTTTATGTGGCAAGTCAAATCATAAATGGAGGGAGTTCCCATTGGCTACTTAGAAGGGCAAGGATGTTGGCCATCAGTCTCATACCAACCCTTCAGCGCCTCAAGCAGATTGCCAGAATTAATAGTGTACCTCATCTAATGCAGGTGGCGATCAGCGCCATAATAGGTTCTATGTTTTATATACTCGACAGGATCATGAAGATTACCCTAATGTAGTCATTATATGTTACGTGTCTTTCAGCTTAATGTTTATGCATTATTAGATCAAGGAGCCACACTTTATTTTGTGGCTCCTTATATTACATTGAATTTCAATGTTTGTCTCAAATCCTATCATAACCCTTCACAATCTCTACCCATGAGTCAGTCTTATCTATGTGGCCATAAATAAATTGACCAATCTCAGTTTTTCTGAAAGTCACCATAATTAATCTAGTAAAGTTAGACATACTTGTTTCGATATTATTTTTGGCATGGACTGATTGTATTCTTGTTATGCCTCAGTTGACTGTAGAACTAAAGTCATTAAATTCAAACTTTCCAATGAATCACTCATATAGTGGAAGGGTGGTACTCCAATGCCTATATATCAATTTGTCTCTTACCTTGAGGCTAGAAATATGATATCTAAGGGTTACATCTACCATTTAGTTTGGGTTAAGGACTCTAGTTCCAAAATCCCAACCTTTCAACCAGTTTCATTGGTAAATGAATTTTCCAAAGTATTCTTAGAGAATCTTCCTAGAGTCCTTCCCGAGCGAGAAATCAACTCCAAATAAACCTTATACTAAATACACAACCAATATCAATTCCTCCTTACCAAATGGCTTCAACTGAGCTTAATGAGTTAAATGATCAGTTAAAAAACCTCAAAGATAAAGGTTTCATCAGAACCTGCATCACTCTATGAGGTGCTTCTGTTCTATTCATGCGTAAGAAAGATGTTTCCTACAGAATGTGCATCAATTACTGTCAGTTGAACAAAGTCACAATTAAGAATAAGTATCTCATTCGCAATATGGATGAGTTGTTCTTCCAACCCAGTGTGCTAGTTTCTTTTCTAAGATAGACCATTAGCTCAGATTCAGAGAATGTGTCATCCTGAAGATTACCTTCAAGATCCAGTACGATCACTATGAAACTATCGTTATGTCTTTTGGATTAACAAATGTTCTTACAACTTTTATGGACCTGATGAACAATGTGTTCAAATAGTATTTGGATATGTTCGTCATCATTATGTATTTCCATAGCAAGGATAAGCATGCAAGTCAGGTGAGGATTGTCTTGCAGATTCTTAAGGACTGCTAGTTGTTTTCTAAATTCAGCATGTGTGAATTTTGGTAGAGGTCAATAACGATCCTTGCTCATATAGTCTCTGGAGAGGGAATCAAAGTCGATTCTCAAAAGACCGAAACATTAAAATACTAACTTACACCCACTTCTCCTTCAAATATTTAAAGTTTCTTGTGAGAAGAGTTTTCAGGAATTTAAGACTCTACTTACTTCAGCCCATTTTTTACTCTACAGAGGGTTCAGACGGGTTTGTGATTTATTGTGGTGCTTTCATGATTGGTCTGGGTTGTGTGTTGATGCAGAACATGGTAAGGTTATGGCTTATGCTTCTAGGTAGCTCAAAGTTCATGAGATGAATTACCAAACCTATGATCTTGAGTTAGCAGTATTAATGTTTATCTTGAAGATTTGGAGTCACTATCTTTATAGTGTTCATGTAGACATGTTTACAGACCGTAAGAGTCTTTAATATGTGTTCAATCAGAAAGACTTGAATCTTTATCAGAGAATATAATTTGAGTTGTTGAAAGACTATTACATGAGTGTCTTATACCATCTAGGCAAAGGCTATGTTGTGACATATGCTCTTAGCAAGTTGTCATGAATAGGGTCGTGCATACTGAGGAGGAGAAGTAGAAGTTAATTAGTTCATGATGTTCACATGCTTGCTCTATTGGGAGTTCATCTTGTGAATTAAGTAAATGGGGTTTTTCTTAATCAGAATGGTTCAGAATTATCTCTTGTGATGGATGTAAAGGCAAAATAGAATTATGATCAAACTTTAGTTGAACTAAAGAAAACTCAGTATCCAGCTCGCAATTAGTATAATTTTCAATCAATACAACATCATCATTGGTGTGTCCTCATCTTTCAAGGACAACTTTTATCTTTATTTTGGTTATTTAGTCTTTTTGTTTTTCAAACAGTTAGAGTTAGTTGGGGGCTTGTCTTAGCAAATCATCTTAATAAAGGCTTCCAGAAAGTCATTCAGATATTAGTATTTTAGCTTTATGTCATGATTGGATGAACTTATTTGACTATTAAGTTTTACAACTTGGATTTCTTAGTATCTCAATTTTAGCTTCTCTATTAGTACTTTCAGTTCTTATTTATGTTAATTGTAGTATCGTATCAGACCATGGATTAGTTTGGGATCACATGTGGCTCTAAGAACCGTATTACGACTAGGGATAGTCTTGGGTTGTGAGTTGTGACACCCGTGTTGCGAGGCATGAATTTTCACGTCACAACCCCTTTGTCCATAAGACTGGTTTGACTCAATCAGCATAGAGTCCAATTGAGATTACGATTTTGACCCTACTATGTGTGTGTGACGTGACGTGCCGTGTGTGTGTGGCGTGTGTGACGTGTATGCGTGTGTGTGCGTGTATGCGTGTGTGTTAGAGAGAGATAAGGATTTGGTGCTACCAACCATTATCTAATAACTTGAGCTTGATAGAGGATAGTTTACTTGAGACTTTTAACCGATAAACAAATTAATTTGGCATCCAAGTGCCTAAGAAGGACTTAAGATGATATTCTCTTATTGAGTCAAAATGATTTAGAAGACCTATAGATTTGTCAGTTTTGCACAATGAACACAATTGAATGAATAGAGAGTAAAGTATTTGTTGGAGTTCCGATATCTAAGAACTATAACCCTAGTTTATCTTACTTATGGATGAAATTCAAGTAGTTAAAGTAGTTAGTAGATTACAATTAAAACCTCCAATTTCTTATAATAATTTCTTCTATGAATCTCAACATCAAATTATAAATGAACTCTAGTATGCTTTGAATTCGACTTCAACCTAATTGGGTTACTGCATTTTGTATCGATCACTTTAATCCGTAAAAAGGGTGTAGTTTGGACGACATCAAAATTTTGATGTTGTTGCTAGGAGTGTAGATTAGAGTTTTATAATTTGTAGAAATTTATAAGTAGTTATAATTTTCTTTTTCAAATTACACTGATTGTTGTTTTTGTCCGTTGCAGAATTTTTATCAGTTTATGCCTAATACTAGGAGTGAATGATCTCCCTTGATTCCAATTGAACAAGAAATAAAAAGAAAATATAGGAAATGAGGCTAAATTCTATTATGAGTCACAAACACGACCATAGATTGGGGTCATTAGACCTCCACCACTAGTGGAAACTTTTCTTCAACATCACCAACACGATATTGAAGAGCTTATTCGGTGGTCTACCACTTTTTGAAGACCCGAATAAACATCTTAAAGACTTCGCATAGGTATGTCTAGCTCACAACTTACCATGTATCTTTCAAGAAGGAATTAGACTAAATTTATTCCCATCATAGAGAAGAGATTCATCAATCCATAGTGGCATATAACAATTTGCAACCCTTGAGAATAGCTACATCACTAATATTATATTAACCTCCATTAGGCATATCAATGTGAATGATTTCATCATCACCAAATAAGACAGTGTACTTAAAAGAGAGAACAGTTTATTAAAGATGAATAATTAAAATATGTAATTTCATTCTCAAAAGAAAAATATCATCTTTTAAAACATTTTCAATCATGTGATCACTATTAACACAAATAAATAATAACATGTGTTATGCTCAAAGAGTCTCTCTTTTTTCAAAAGACCAACTCTATTCACATCTGCACTAAGTTGAGACTTATTAATCAAATCAAAAAATTCCTCAATTAGTGGGAGAAAATTACAAATAAGTTAATCAACACAAGAATCACTACTAGTTTGTAGCATGTCAAACTCACAAGAATCAATAACATTACTACCATAATTGATATATTCTAACCTATTTATAGTTTTAGGCTAACTATTATATAAATGCGCAAAAGTGACACTCAAACAATTGCAAATATAGCCAATATGCTCGACATGACATGATATATATATACGACAAGAAGTATTGTCTCATGTTGAATCTATGATCCATGAGCTTCCTTTAAGTGGAGCCTTGTATTTATATTAGCATTTTCTTAAGATTCAAGTCCTCATTTCAAACTCCCTTCAAACCTCCTAAGTAGTAACTTGATAAAAAATTCTTGAATCCTTAGCTTGGTTTGGCATGCATGCATCAAGGAGAGTGAAGATTTTTTTGCTAAAGCAAAAAAAGTTTTCTTTACAAACATGGTATGCACTTACTAAACTTTATTCATCTTAAAAATACTAATTTATTATAGGAAAAATTAAACAAAATGTCCATTGGGTTATATTTTTTACACAAAAAATAGTCCACTAAAAAAATTATTTATTACCATAAATGGTCATTGGATACTTTTTCCTTAACAAAAGATCGACATACCCAACTGTGAATCGTTTCAAGCGAATTATATTTTAAAAGACTCGAAGCATCGAGATGATTTAATATCTAAAATTTTGTGATTGTTTACTGGTGATTTAGAGTTGAACGAGATTGAATAGTCAATGTATACTTTACGTATAGTCAATGCATACTTCATTATAGCTAAGCTATATTCAGTTTTTTGAGTGTATCATAATGTATAGTCAGTGTATAGCTCATGTATAGGTAAGTTATATTATATAATTAGTGTATATTTTCTATGACTTTGGAAAGTAATAGTAAATAATCAATGTATACTTCCTATGATTTTTGGCAAACTATAGTGTATAAACAAGTTCATACATATTTCCTATGATTTTTGGCTTTTTTTATGTCAATAAAACACAACTATATTTATTATAACTAATTACTTTATTGTATACATTTCAAACTATCCCTTTATTATAATGAAGTCATAAAACTATATTTACTAAAGTAACTAAAATTACCCTTAACAATGTTTAATTACTTATGTATCAAAAAAATTATTTACTTTATCTTATTGTTAAGTGGATAATGATATATGATCACACATGAAACTAACTCTTCCCATTAGGGCTGACAACGAGCCAACGCAACTTAGGGCTTGACTCACGTGTCTTTAGTTCGTTTAGGTTTTGATTAAAGTTTGACTCAACTTGGTTCGGTTAAAACTTGATCAAAGCTTGGCTCCATCAAGCTTGGGATCGGTTGAGCCAACTCAACTCAGCATGATTGACTCATTTTAGTCATTGATGACTACTTTAAAATTAAAACTCATCCATTAAATTTAGTTAAGTTACCAATATATTAATTCAACAATGAAGTTCAATAATAAGTTAACCTCATTTGAATTTGAGTTATAAGTTAAACTAATAACGTATATAATTTAATCACAATTGAATGTCGTCATCAATTTAAATTAGTAATGCTTGTATTTTTCTTAATCAACCACTTTATCATGAATTTAATTATTTCTGATGAAGAAGCATTACATAAAACTAAATATTAAAGAGCTGATTCGAGCTCGATTAAGTTTAATTCCATTGAACTCGCGCGGCTCGACTTTACTCGACGATCAGACTGCTTGCAGTGGTTCAAAATTGACAGAATGACCTGAGAGACTCATGTACTTAACTCAGTTTGTCAGTTGAATTCTGCTACTCACCACTTTGCAAACTAAACCCTTAAACTCATTAAAACATAACATTTTCAACACTTTTTCGGATGACTTACACTTGATTCCATGTCATTTAAAACTCACATAGAAAATTACATGTTAAAAGTCTAAAACCTCCTATTTCATGTCATTTTCTCTTTGTTCAAATAGACCCACATACTTTTCTCACCCCAATTTCTGGGCTTCACTCTCATGGTATTGTCATTGTTGAAGGTGTGTTGGTGTAATTTTTAATCTCTCTTTGTATTAACCTCGTCTTAACCTAGAAAAAAATTATTTTGTTCACTATTTTTGGTCTGTGATTTTCGTGTATCCTTAATTTTAGGATTATGAAATTAGAGAAAGTTAATTTCTTCTGGGATTTGACGCAACCGGAGAAAGCTAAAAAAAATCTGGGTTTATGATGAAAATGGAGATAGATAAATTTTTTTTTATCTTTTGCGTGTTAGAAAA
This sequence comes from Solanum piurae, assembly GCA_029582685.1. Classification (NCBI taxonomy): domain Eukaryota; kingdom Viridiplantae; phylum Streptophyta; class Magnoliopsida; order Solanales; family Solanaceae; genus Solanum; species Solanum piurae. The sequence continues at coordinate 9,611 of JAJOOO010015461.1, read as the reverse complement.
AATGAAAAAGAATGATTTTTTTTTTCTTGCTGGGTGTTTGATGAAATTGCACTAAGAGTAATTTTTTCTCTTCTCGCTGTTTGATGAAATTGGAGGAAGCTTGTTATATTAAAGGAAGATTATTGAAGAGAAAAGTTTATACATATGATAGAGTAGATATATACAACAGTACAATTGTAGAAGCAACAAAAAAAAATTAAAAAAGGATTGATTGATAATGAAGGATCTACAGGAGTAAAAAGACAAGAAGAATGACAAAAACAAAATAAAAATTTTGGGGAAAATTTGAAAGAAAAATTGACTGAAAGTGACTTTTTTGATGGCCTCACGCGCCTAAAACGTGTGTATTACACTTACTTCGGACAAAAATACTACATAAGATGACAGATAAAAAAAAGGTATAAAATATTATATTTTAATGAATTTAAGAATTCCGTTGATATAATAGCGAGTAGAAAAATCCAACTAACAAATCGAACTAAGCACAAGAGTCTCACTAGTCATTCCACTTCCGCATTCAAAATTTGAATTGATGTCCAATTTTCAAATTTCTGAAAACAAATCTCTTGAATAAAGGAAAAAATAAAATAAAATCTTAATGATAAGAAAGGATCAGGAAAAAGGAAGAAAGATAATTCAGTATAGTTGAGTTTAACAGTCTTTTTGTGGCTTGCGCCAACGATGCCCCATCTTCATTTCATATTAGTTGGTCATTTTTTTTTCTTACAGACATATTAAGAAATTACAAATAAAAAAATAATTTTATTAATTTATCCCTTAAAAAGTTTTTGAAATTTTTACAAATAAATGTGAATACTTTAAAAAAAATTAATTATAAGAATAATATAGAGAAACTTTAATTAATAATTTTTTTGAATTAGTAAGATAAACAATTAATATGTAAAAATATTTTTAGTAAGACTATTAACTAATATGGACAAAGGAGTATCAAATTTGAATGTGGTGGGCCAATGAGTGGGTGACTACTAAGCCAATCAGAAGGCGTTGGTATGGCCTACAACCTGGGATTTCGAGGCCTCGCAGCCAACGTGCACGTTGTGTTTATTTTCTGCATCTACACATGTCATGGTTTGCCCGCTATTACTACTTTCTCTTGTCCCTAATTATTTATCTTTCTTTTTTTTAGTTATTTTCTAAGTACTTGTTAATTTTAATAAATTAAGAAAGAATAATTTTTTTATCTATTATATCTTTAATTAATTATTTTGAAAAATATAAAAAAATTTGAAAATGTTAAGTCTTTAATTCATCCACTTCATAATTAATAGAGATAAAATATTAACTTATTATGTCAATAATTGTATTCTTAATAGGTGTGTCAATTCAAAAGTGGACAAGTAATTAAAAAACGAGGGAGTATTTAATTTTTGTTATAAAATTCATCATAAAAATAATATTTAATTTCTGACAAAATACTTCAAATATAACAAATGGCGGTATCAATGAAGTAAATAAATTTATAATATTTTATAAATGTATTCTAAGGAGACATTGTGTTTCTTGGAATTGATTTTGAATTTAAGGATAGTTTTGTAATTTGAACTCGATATAATATTTTTATTTAACTTTTTTTATGGACTAAAAGGATACTGTATTTCTACTATCCCTTCTAATCGGCGGACCCCACATTTAGCTTTTATTTCAAATAAATATACCATGTCTTTTTAAAATTTGTTACATATTTAGAAATTACGTAAAAAGTAATACGAATTATAATTATTATTAATTTATACATACATATAAATATATACATACATACATACATACATAATTGCCTCTCGAAAACTATGCCACATAAATTGAAATAAATATGAGTAGCATATATAATCTGAAAATTATATAAAAAAGTATTAATATAAATTATAATAATTAACGACTTAAACATCTAAAAATCTTATAAATTGGGATAAAAGAGGGTGATCATATACTAGCTAAAAAAAGCATAAAGGTATTATAAATTGAAATAATTAATAACTTATATATCTAAAAATCTTATTAACAGATTGATTGACTCTCGAAATTGAACAAAGAAAATAACACATATTGTGTGAAAATTATATTAAAAAAATATTATAAATCATAATAATTAATTAAAATTTCTATTAAAAATATATAAAACTTTGAACTCTTGAAGTTTCATTTGTGCCATAATTTGGAACGAAATGAATGTCATATATTATGTGAAAATTATATAAAAAATATTATAAATAATAATAACTAACAACTTAAAATATTTGAAATGCATACAAAAAAGTTGATTGACCTCAAATTCCATTTGTATCAGATAAATTAGAACAAATGAGTAAGTGCATTTTAGTAATACCTTAGTAAGACTTTTATCTCTCAGATTATCTATTCAACAAAGAAACTTCACACGTGAACTCTCCTTGGGACATCCAATAGTTCTTAAACAACTATTTTTAAAAAAAAATATTAATTAATTAATAGTTTAGTGACGTGACGCATGAGACAGAGGTAAAAGTGAAGATTGATGCACTAATTAGTTATTATACCCAAGAGAGAAAACTTCAAGTATTTAAGGTCCATAATTTAAGGAGACAGATTGATTAATGACGAAGGTCCATAATTTAAGGAGACAAATTGATTAATGACGACGTGACACATTGTATTGAAGCGAGAAGGGTGAAATAGAGGCTCATTTTGAGGGTACTATGCGATAAGAATGAATCGACAAGTCTTAAAGGTAAGTTCTATCGAGTGATGTTCAGACAACTATTGTATGGGGCAGAGCGTTGGTTAGTTCATAATGTTATTTTTAGAAGATGAAGGAAGTAGAGATGAGAATACTCAAATGGACGCATGGACAAAATATGAGAGATATAATTATGGACAAAGTTATGTGAGACAATGCGGGAGTTTTCTCTGTGGAGGACAAGATAAAGGAAGAGATAACTCAAAGAATAATTTGATGAGGTGATTAAACTAGGCATGACAGAATTTTAGTTGAATGAGGACACATGATCTTAGATAGGAAGATATGGATGTCGAGAATTAGGGTAAAAGGTTAGTAGATAGTTGAGTATTGTCGTACTTCTCGTAGTATGACTAATTAGGTATCACGTAGTTTCTCTTTCTCTAATGTGTATTAGTATTTGGTGCTACACTTATTTTGGGAGATTAATATTTTGATGCGTCCTTTTCTTTCTTACTTTCATGCCTCATATATATTTCTTTTGAGCCAAGGGACTATTGAAATAATATTTCCATCCTACAAAACATAGGTAAAATGTGTGTATATCTTATCCTCCATAAATTGCACTTGTGGAATTACACTGATATGTTATTACTGTTGTTGTAATTAATATTAATTAATTACTATATTTTGACTTTCTTTCTGGAAAGAAAAACGTCCAGATTCGAACATAAAAAACCACTAATTGAGTTGAACTGGTGTGGAAGCAATTTTCACGAACTAAGATCATAAAGATGTATTTTCTCCCTCAAACTCGTGTCAAATATTGATTTGCGCACTCTAGTAAAAAATAAATATTATTTTGGCTATTATATCTTATTACTACGTTAATGACAACTTACTTGAAACTAATTTATAGGCACTTTTCATTTGTAAACTTCACAAAACTACCAATTGCATAGGAATAAGAAATAAGGGACATTTCCTTTTTGTCTTCATCAGTTGATCGACTTTTTCGTTAAGATTTCTATCAAAAATTGATGCAAGAACTTATTTTTTTACCAAGTTTCTTCTATGTACATTAGTAATTTCATTGTAGAGGGTTCAGTTATGCTCAATGCCATGACATGATTGAGAACTACAATAAGTTCAGATTGACTAATAAATATTAAAGGAGCCCGAAAAAGTGTAATAAGTTGTTACTCTAAAAATATATACATAAAATAAAATCAGGTGGTAACAGTTATAGTATAGACGAAGTTCACATAGGTCTAATAATATTAATTCACAACTTTTATTAAAGCTAGAAGGTTAGTATAGTGTAGCACTAATGAGTTGTTTGGTAGCTAATTAGGAAATAAGTTATTAATGTTAAATTTTACATAAATAATATGTATCATATTTGATAGTTAATTAGAATTATCTACAAATTTAATACAGTGTTGATTTGCAATTTCAAAATTCGGGAAAATGTACAAGTACCCCCCTAGACTATGACCGAAATCTCAGAGACACACCTTAATTAAACTAAGGTCCTATTACCCCCCTGAACCCATTTTTTTTGTAATTTTGTGCACCTTCTTGGCTTATGTGGCATCCAAATATCTCACACGCGCCTCAATTACGTGGAGTCATGGAGTGTGCCACGTAAGACAAAAGGTGTAAAAAATTACAAAAATAATAAGTTCAAGGGGGTAATAAGACCTTATTTTAGTTGAGGTGTGTCTCTGAGATTTCGGTCATAGTCTAGGGGGGTACTTGTGCCTTATCTCTAAAAATCCACATAAGTTATATATGTATAAGTTATGAGGAAATATATGTAAGGTAGAAGATGAAATAACTAATAGTAATACATAAATAAGTAAATTATGTTACAAAATATTATAGTGTGGATGTACATTACACCAAGAAGTTACTCTCATCCATTATCTCCATTACTTTCCTCCATTATGAAGATAATCATAACCCCCATAACCTCCAACTTTATAACCATTATTCTTGTAACCTTTCACTTCCATAACCTCCTCCATTATATTCATGTTAATGTCATATTTATGACTAACCTCCTCCATTATATTCATGTTAATGTCATATTTATGACTAACCTTTTGTATGCCTCTATGTTACACTATAAATAGAGGCATAAGGGTTCATATTGTATACACTTGAAGATTTGGTGAACACTTGAAAGAAAGAAAGTTATCTTATATTGTTCCTCTTGTCTTATATTCTTCTTGTCTTCATCTTTATATTGTTCGTTTGTTCTTAAGTTTTATAACACGTTATCAGCACGATTGTTCTACTATTGAAGGATTAAAGCAAAGTAAATATAAAGAAGGTAAACATATTTGTGTTTATATATTTGTGTTTATTTTTCTCTCAAAAACAAGGTAAATTACTAAATAATCTATTTTATATTTTACTTTTGATTATGCATCATTAGTTTTCTTACCATCTCAAAATTATATGAGTCCAGCAGTTTGATCACTTATATATTAGTTTTATAAGTTAATAATTTGTAAAGAAATTGTTCTTTATGAGCTTGTTTTATTCAAAGATAAGTTATTGAGTTGTGTGGCATAAACATATTGATTGGATTTTCATTATTGGTTACTTTTGCACCTCTTTATTTTTCTTTATCCAAACATTTACTTGTTGAGTTATTAATTTATTATTTGTACTAACAAAGTTTGTTTTGTGGTTATTTTAAAATGGCTAGTAAATTATGTTAATCTTCGTAACAATGTTGTTCTAATTAATTGATTTTGTTCATTTTTCTTGTACTTTAAGTCAAATTCAGATTATATTTATGGTTTTCGATAATTCTTTTTTTGATAACGTATTTGGTTTATCAAGACATTAATTGAGGGTAAGACAGTGAATTCAAGTTTCACCGCACCAAGTGGGTAAGGCACAAAGTTAAAGTCTCGGTGCACCATGATAATTAGAAGTTGGGTTCAAATCCCATTGATTTATGACCAAAGACGTTTTTATATGAGTATGGGTTTAAGTCCTAATGCATTATAGTGATGATATGATGATAACTAACATAAAGTTGTATACTTTTGACTGAAAGTCATGAAATTTTCCCAATTAATTTGCTCAATTCTCTTATGTGAATGTGGTAGCAGTGCATAATATGTCTGAAAAATGACAAGTGGTTGAATGTATGAATATGGGTGTGGTAAAATATTAATGGTCGTCATTGTGATAATTAAAAGGAAAAACTTTATGGGTTCTTAAGATGATCCTTCAAATGTGAAGGTAATTTGTCCATTAAAGTGGTATGAAAGGTTATTGGACACACTGTTTCTTAAGATGCTACTTCAAATGTGAATGTAATTTTTTAGGGTAATTTTAATCGATCAAAGTGGTATGAGAAGTTATTGAGCACATTGTTATTGGTGCAACCCAAATTTGAAAAGTTTTGTAAATCCTCCATCAAAATAAAGGAATACAAAGTGGTAGTACATTTGATAAATTTGACCTCTTAAAGTGATGTTGAGGTGAGTCACATAAATTTGATAATGCCAAAGCATGACAATGAGTTTCTAATAAAAACTTATGGAGCATGTACAAATAGTTATGGTCCATTTCTTGAAGAAAATGTGACTTGTGTTTGTTTGGATAAAAACATGTTTATGTGTTGTTGGATAAATGTCACATCTCACCTCTACGGGAGGTTTGAGAGATTGAAAAGAAATATTTTGACATAAATGATTATTTGGTCATATACTTTGAGTACATCTCAAATATTGTGGTATGTTCTATCATGAACTATTGCTAACAAAAGAAAGAAATAATTCTTTCCTTAAGGTTGTGGTCATGACCAAAATAAAAATTATTGTGTGGCAACACAAATTTGTCATTGGTTGTCAAGAAATAAGTCTTGCATGTATTCTCCTTGAAGGAGATGGTCACCATAAGAATGATGTTGTGAAATTTGTGGCAGTACACAAACTTAATTAAGAGTTTCGGAAGAATTAATTTGTTACTATCCAGAAATGAAAATAGTTCATAATATTGAGGTTGTAGTAAGTCTCAAAAGAAACTTTTTAAGTTTCGGAGGAATTGAAAATAATTATTAGGGAGAAGGCGCAAGTACCCCCCTAGACTATGACCGAAATCTCAGAGACACATCTTAACTAAACTAAGGTCCTATTACCCATGAACTCATTTTATATATAATATTGTACACCTTTTAGCTTATGTGGCACACCCCGTGACTCCACGCATTTGAGGCGCGTGAGAGATATTTGGATGCCACGTAAGCCAAAAAGGTATATAAAATTATAAAAAAAATGAGTTCAAGGGTAATAAGACCTTAGTATAATTATGGTGTGTCTCTGAGATTTGTGTCAAAGTCTAAGGAGGTACTTCTACCTTTTCCCTAATTATTATATTGAGACTGTAAATTATTGAAAGATGAAATATCTTCAAATTACTACAATCAAAGTGGGTTATGAATATTTACATAAAAAGTTACCCGCCTTTCTCTTGTTTGTTGTATACAAATATAAGCATGATGATGGAGTCACACGCAAAAGTAAACTAGAAGTTTACTAGAATAAATATCAGTTGGCATAACTGGTTGACCATTTCGGTTCAAATGTGATGCAAAAGAATTGAGAATTCATATGGTTATATGTTGAAGAAATAAAATATTCTTCAAGAATTCTCATGTGTTGGTTGTTCTCATGATAAAATGATCATTGTACAAGCTAAGCTTGGGATTGTATCCCCTGAAATTATTTGGAACATATAAAAAGGTGAATATGGGTCCGTTCACCTATCATGTGGACCACTTACTATTATGATTTAATAGATGTATCTATGGTATGGTCACATGTGCATTTGTATCAACTTACAAATTGATTTTTGTAAGGTTGTTTGCTCAAATTGTTAAATTAAGAGCACAACTTCAAACTATAAAATTATGTTGATAATACTGGTTGGTTTAGCATAAATTATTTGCCTCCAATTATAGCTAGACCATTGATTATGTAAACAAATCTCTGACTTGACATATCCAAGCGCTTCACCCAATACTAAGCGTCCATGGTTGTTCAATAGTAATATAACCCAACTAGTGAGTTGGGGTCGAGTCCCAAGGGAGCGGTTTGTAATTGAGAATCAATAGAAAAGCAAAAATGTGTTCAAGTTAATCATAGTTATAGACATTTACGAAGAAAAATATGATAAATTAAAGGGTGACACAAATGTCAATTATCAAAGGGGTTTTTGTAAGCAATTATCAACTAAAATGAAAATGTAAATATGGAGACGAAATTCTTGGGATGTGATAGGAATATGGGCTAAAATACACAATCAAGTAAATGCTATTGATAGTAACTCGATGTAAATTTGTAACTAGGCTAGACTTTAGTGGGGGTAAATTTTCTCTCGAACAATTTATCCCGAATCAAATCGGTTTCTCTCGAACACCGATAAGCGGCAATGAAGCACAACCTTCGCCTTAGTCCATTCACTCTCTCGAGCTGAATGTGTGGGAGAGGGTTTAGGATTCACTCTCTCGAGTTGAACCCACGACAACCTAATAACCACAGACTATCGATTCAGAAGTTTTGGTCTTAAAACTTCTCTCTCAAGCAAGTCAAAAACATGAAGATAAAATTATATTTGCAACTACAACCCTATTTAATTCAAACACTACTACTGAACGAAATCACATCTGAACAGTGAATAAATAATCAATTAGCAATACCCAGCAGTAAATTCAACCCATATTCATAAAATCACACTCAAAGAATTGGGGTTTTAGCTAGACATAGTAAAGAGATAGAAATCGATACCAAAAAGTGTTTCCATCAAATGGGTACGATAAATATTGTCTTTACACACGTCAAGAATTAAAAATCTTCAATACCCACTTCCAATTGCTTAGAAAATGGAAATCTTCAACTATTCAAAACTTTGGAAAATTGTCTCCCAAAAACTAAGTTCTAAAACTGAGTAATTCTAAAAACTAGTTTCTGAAATGTAAAACTTGATACTAAACTAAAAATTCAAACAAGTATTTATAGTTGTCAAAAAGTGTGTTGTGAAGGATCACTCGGCGCAGTTAGTCGGGATTGCCGATCCACTCGGCGATCCTCCCTTTGGTCTGGTTCATCACCTTTCTGCATTGTCCTTCAGCAATTTCAAGTTTTGTAACATTGGGCGATGGAGTACCGCATCGCGGAATTGTTCGACGACTTGCCGACTTCTCCTTTATCTCGCCGACTCGATTTTATCCTTCAGAGCTTGGCACACTGGAACATTAGGCGAGACCATAGCCATTCGGCGACTCGCCTAATGGCTTAGGCGATCCTCAGGTTGTCTATTCTTCGTTCTTTTCAGCTGTCTTGTTCCTTTCTGCCTAATAGTGTCCATGCTTAGTCTCTAACTCCAAATACCTGAAACTCAAGAATTTTCATCAGTTATTGAGACAAAATATGCATTTGAGGACACTAAGTAAGTGTTTGGCCATGCGATACCATATCACGATATGGTATCGTGAGATGGAATCAACGTTTGGACATGCGATTTTACGTTGATTCCATCTCATGATTCCATATCATGAGATGTGATTTCATATTCTCCAAATACCATGATATGGAATTATATGGGAATTCCATATCATGATTTGAGATATTTTAATACAAAAATTGATCCACGAGTTTATATTTTATTAAAACAACCCCACATTTATATCTACTAACCATTTATTTCATATGTAAATAAAATTTATAATCACATCATTACTTTTTAAAATTTATTATACTCACCGACATAAAATTTATTATTCTCACCAACATAAAATTTATTATTCTCACCAACATATAGTCACTTTAACTCACACCAACCGATTGTTGAGTAATAAATTTATTTTATGGCCTTAATAAGTGCACATTTATATTTTATGTGTAAGTTATTA